>BMAO01031984.1:0-17711 GCA_019973975.1 Trichonephila clavata | reverse complement strand
TGAACTAGGATTTTGCACCCCCGGGTTCCCGGTGTTTTTCTTCAAATCCCGAGATTTAAAAATCCCGAAATTTAATTTTTGACTGATTTATATTTCGAAATTTTTTTTCTCATCAAAATTTTGATTTGATTGCTGCTTAAAACTTCAAACCCTCTGATACATAGTCTGATAATTTACGTTGTCCTCTGTCAGAAAATTTCAGAAATTTGGGATCAGAAAACGCTTTTGTTTTCTGGAACGCTTTCTTTGGTTAATGGGACAAAAATTCTAACCATAGAAATGTATTAATAATTTAATTTTTAATAAAATGTTGCAATATTGTCATTATAATTTTTAATTAAACTACATTTAGGAATAGTTTTATTTAATCAACAGTTTTAGTAACTTATGAATATTTCATTTTGGAATATTACACGTGGATTGTGGGGTCCACACACTTAAAAGTTAGCACTCGAAGATCCACACAAAGCAAAGAAAGACTGGGATTCTCTTCTCTAAACCAATGTTAATAAGAAAATAATACAACTTAACGGATCAATTTAGGTTTTTATTCTTCCGAGTTAAATATGGTTTAAAATAGTTTTTAAAGGCCAATTTCAAATAGGGTTAAAAAATCAAGATATTATGTTTTCTAACCCTGCTACTATGCGAGATCAAAAGATGAAAGAGCCAGAATTTCTCAGATTATATTTACAAAAACAACAAATATAGATCCAAAAAATAAAACGACTCTCCTAAGAACAGCACATATAATCACGAATGCAAAGAAGGAATTTTAAAAGAAAACATAGTTTAACTATTTCAACATATTTTTTAAGGAAATTCATAGTCTGTTTTCGAATACACAGGCAAGCGGAACTAAATGTCATGATAAATATTAACAAACTATACCACTAAAAATATAGCCAAAAAATAAATGCATAGCTTGTATATAAGATTTAAAACACTTTTTTCAGGGAAATTTTCAATTTAAAGATTAATAAATTAAATTGAAGATACAATACATGATAATCGGAAACATCTGGTTATTTTAGAAAAACTTTTCACAAAGTTATATAGTATTTTTTTATCTTTTGATGTAAGGATAACATTACAAATACATTACTTGATTTAATTAGTAAAGCAGGCACAGAGGAGAGCAAGATATTATTTCTTCCCTGCAAGACTGTAATTGGCAACTTGATTCAGTTAGAGGTATTCTAAACCTAGTACTTATAATATAATTTTGTTCAGGAAACTTTAATCAAATAAGCTATAAAATTCCATCAATACGCCCCGGAGAGATATGTCCACTTTAAATTGAATTTTCTTTTTTTTTTCCTTCCTAAAAATACACTCAGCTTAGTAAATTTATTTAATTTTTTTTTATTTCACGAAATCTGGTTGCAGTTATTTCGTACAATTATTATATCTCTTGCTGCGTGGAATTTTTTTTTTTTTCATTTCAGATACATTTATTTTCGATATAAGTTTCGTTTCTTCATTTTTTCTCCATATTCAAAACCTAATTATGGCCATAGTAGCCGAGTGTTCATGTCACAGGGCCTGTTTTTGTCAATTGAATATTTATTAAGCTCTCATTCTATTGGCAATGGACTCATCATCATTAACCATGGTCAAATGGTGAAGATGACATGTAAGCTGACACATTCCTCTCCAAACTTCCACGCCAAGCAAACGTGAGGTTTTTGAGCTTCGATAGATTTAAAATGCACCAGCGGCAACATAAGACCAGGACTCGGTAGATTGATCACGAGTCTGCTATCATGATGATTGGAATACCGCAGTCATATTGTTTTTCCTGGTCGTGCATTTGATGATTAAAGAAGTAGAAGACTTTCTTTCTATATAGAAGTGTTGATGGCAGTGGGGCACACAAAGGGCTGGAACCCCCATTAACCTTGATTTTCTTTTCGTGTTTCTTATGTATTTAATCTTATGTATGTCGCCTAGCCTAGAGCTTTCGCAACTTGAATTATTTTGATTAATTATTTCTATTTCTTCGTTGCAGTTGAGTGTCAACGCACTTTGTATCGCGAGAAAATTTTTGTTATTAGTCAGTTTGTCAATAAAGCTGCTACTTGTATTCTACTGTTTTCTTGAGCTCATTATTTACGTCTGGTTTTTCTTCTTTGAACCCTTTATATGAATTAATAATATAATTTGAATAGGATTAATTTTTCGATGAGCTAGATGAAGCAAAGAACTCTCAAAATCCTCTCGGCCCGATGTGAATTGCGGTAAGCCTGACTATTCCATTATTCGAAATTTAGGCTTAAGACATAATTATTGACAATGTATATTGAACATAAAACAATTCCAAACAAAGGTAACAATAATCAATTAATAATAATTCAGTAATTTAGTAAAAATAATCAATTAATAATAATTTAGTAATTTAGTAACAATAATAAAGTAATTTAGTAACAATAATAAAGTAATTTAATTAAATATTTGTTATTATTTATTTGATTAATTATCGCTAATTATTAAATCGATAATTTATTTTTTTTTATTCCCAACAATCGATAAAATCAAAAGAGGTGACGTATTGGAGTATGATAAGAGACCCCGATTCCCCTTTGAAAAATTCCTGTGCATGCCACTGGATGTTAAATCTTCCGCAGCTCAAAATTCCTACGTTGAGATGGTAGGAAATTTCGGAGTGTTTACTAGCGCCGTCCTATAAAGCAACATAAGGGTCATTGGCGAAAGACATCGCAATTCTAAACCACAGTCAAGTCACTAGTAAGTCATCTCAGCTGTTACGCCCTCTCCAAACTTCTACATCCCGCCAAGAGAGATTTAACATGCATTAGCTCCTGTTCTTTGACACTGGGGCTGGAACTCATGACACACTGGCCACATCCTTGACCATGACCACTAGGCTTTACCCACGGAATTTCTTAAGATAGTAGTGCCAACTCAGGTATCATTCTTGCCCCTTGATCATAGATAAAAATGACCAAGTTTTTTGCCAATAGGCAGCATATTGTTTCATAACGTGACGCTAATAAAAATTAATCAGTTTATCAATTCATTAAACAGTTTTGTGGTTCAGTTAACCTTTATGGGCATCAGCCCCTATTCCTCGGCCGTGGGTAACCTAGTAGTTAGAGCATCGGACTCAAGACCGGAGGTCCTGGGATCGATGCCCAATGTACTAAAAGCCTTTCAAGTACACACGGAATACGTGCTCGATAAATCAGTGGGTCCGAAAGTCGTGTGGGTGGTTGCAGCAGAAGCCACGGGTGCAGGAGAATATTTCCCTCCCCTCCAGTTCCATGCCTAAATTGTGGAGGGGGAGATAGGTGGTGTCGCCATCTATCGTGTAGAAGTCCAACCTGTCTCAGGCCTTGGCAACTTTCATTCCTTCCTTTCGGGAAGGACACGACACAACAACCTCTATTTCTATGTGAACCTAAAATTCAATGTGTACTTAAGTGGTGAACGAGCTAACAAGCCACTGACATCCTTCCGTGGTTACCTGAAGGACCCTGCCTAATGAACTTCATGTAATTTTTAGGGTATAATAAATACTTTATTTTCTCTCTAAATTTGTGACGGATCTATACGCAGCTCTACTAACTCCTTGAGGACTCTTTAAGGAAAATATTTAATTCAACCAACTTTCACCGAAAGCAAGAAAACGTGATTATGCAAATTAAGATAATTATATAAATTCTGTATTCGTGAATTTTTAGAGAGTTAGTGATGTGTGGATCGAGAGTGAGTGAAGGGAGGATCGTGAGTTATTGAAGTGAGAAGCTAAGATTATTAAAGTGAGAATTGAAGATATCCCAAGTGAAGATCACTTGGATGTGAGCTGATCAAGACAGCTGGTAAAGTTCAAGGCCTCAACCGTAGGACTCCTAACTGACAAGAGTTCATGTATTGTGCATATTATTTAAATAGAAGTTAGAAACTAAATGGCTAGAGGCCGCGTCTGAGTTAATAACGAGCTTGTATAGGTTATTGTAGAGATTAGTTGAATGTTCGTAGTATTATTCCCAGGCTAACGGGTCTCACCTTCACGATCTAAATATGGATCTAACTATCTTAATTGGATTATTATTGTGCTTGTGTTGATAAGTGTGACAAAATAATTTTAGTGCTTCATGCAGTGGCGTAACGGAAAATAACTGGACCCCCGCAAGGTCAGGTCTTGGACCCTAAACCGGATCTTATGTGTGTGTATGTATATATATACACACTCCCCTTAGAAAGTCTGCATTCACCTACGACTGCTTACATAAACAAAGAAAAAAAATTTTTAAACCAGAATTGAAATTTTTTTAAAATTATATTTTACTAGCTTTTTTTCGCGACTCCGTTCGTTTTGATATCTTTAAATCATAGTCATTCAAAGTCATAACCATCAGCATTAGAAAGTAAATAAAATATTATACTAATTTTTTATTGCTTCACTGGGGCCATTAAAATTTAAAAATTCTAAAATTGAGCAAATGAAAAAATTTGAAGACATACTAGGGGGTAAAGGGGAAATAACATAAGAGAGTATTTATAATATTCATTAAAATGGGAAATCTAATGACAGATAACCTGGTAACTTAAACAAAACGAACACTTAGACACTGTGAACGACGAACACTGTAAAATAACTTTCGATGTGGAATTCTTAAGAAAGAAAAAAGTTAGCTTATTCTTGGTTTCTGCATCCTGGTAGGAGCTTGGTCTAAAGTTTGATTATATTCTAGCATAAATACTGCAACTTTTAATATGGAGAGTTCTACGTAGGATGCAAAAATGATTCCATGAAAAAAGAAATAAGAAACTGATACATGCCATTATGCTTCATTTGATTGATTACTCATAAATTTAGACCAAATTTTCATTTAAAATCCTTCCTGTGCTTTTCCAAGTATCGTGATATTACTTTACTTGAAAAACGCATAACACAGATGTACGTTATTTACGACTTTGCTAAATGAAACTGAAATACATGGGAAGGGGGAACTAAAGACAGCGATTTGTTGCTTCATGAAAAGTAAATCATATCTTTTTTCCCCTCCCTAGAATTAATGTAAAGTATATTGTAATAATAACTGTGAGAATTTTTATATCTTCCTAGCATTTTATCTGATTTTTGTTTTATCTGTCAGTAGTTTAGGTTTAAAAATTATATTAGGTGTACAACTTTGCTTCCGCCGTTTTGTAATAGATGGCTGTAGTGGTAAGTGGTAGTCGAAATAAATAGATCGTAGATAGCCTACAATAAGCTTAGGTATTTGTAAACATAACGCCATCGAAATATTAGTCGATTTGTTTCGGCATCATAAAGTTATTCTCGATTAAACATGTCAGCTTACGAGCCAAATTCTCGTCATTTGCGGGAGGTTTTAATTTTCTGCTTTGTATGAAGAAATCTGCGGTTGAGGCTCATAGAATGCTCTCAGATACCTATGGTGAGGCCACTATTAGTGAAAGAATGTGCCAGAGTGGTTTCAACGCTTCAAAACGGTGATTTTGACGTCGAAAACCAGCATGGCGGTGGAAGAGAGAAGGTTTTCGAAGATGCAAAATTGGAGGCATTACTTGATCAAGACTCGTGTCAAACGCAACAAGAATTGGCAGGATCATTAAGAGTGACGCAACAAGCCATTTCACAAGGCCTGAAAGTCATGGGAATGATTCAGAAACAAGGAAATTGGGTGCAGTACGAGTTGAAGCCGAGAGATGTTGAACGGCGTTTGTTTGCTTGTGAACAGCTGCTTGCAAGGCAAAGACGGAAGGGATTTCTGCATCGCATTTTGACTGGGGATGAAAAATGGGTTCATTACGATAATCCAAGCTCAGAAAATCATGGGGATATCCCGGCCATGCTTCCACGTCGACGGCCAAACCAAATATTCACGGTTCCAAGGTCAAGCTCGGTATTCGGTGGACCAGCTCGGCGTAGTGTATTATGAGTTGTAAAACCGACTGAAACAATCGCAGCAATCGTTATCGAACGCAATTAACGAGCATTGAAAGACAAACGGCCGCAATACAAAGAGAGACATGATAAAGTGATTTACAGCATGACAATGCTCGACCCGTGTTGCGAAAGTGGCAAGACATACTTGGAAACGTTGAAATGGAAGTCCTACCCACCCGCCGTGTTCTCCAGAAGTTGCTCCTGGATTATCACTTGTTTCGATTAATGGCACGCGGCCTGGCTGAGCAGCACTTCGGTCTTATGAAGAAGCAAAAAAATTGGATCGATTCGTGGATCGCTTCAAAAGATACCAGTTTTTTCAACGCGGGATTCGTACGCTGCCGAAAGATGGAGAAAGTAGTGGCCAGCGATGGACAATATTTGAATCATAAATGTATAACCAGTTTTTACAATAAAGCCTCGAATTTCGGAAAAAAACGGCGAAGCAAAGTTGTACGCCTAATAATTAAAAAAAAACTAAAGAACACGCTTTATACTGAATCGAACTAAAAAGTAAAAAAATAATTCTTATATAAGAATAAAATGATGAAGAGAAAATGAATGTCATTGGGGTAAAAGCGTAGGGTGTTCTATAAATATATCAATTGTTATAGTTTCTAACTTGTTTTAATTCTGAAATTGTACCCCACGCTTTTACCCCAATGACATTCATTTTCTCTTCATTTTATTCTTATATTAATAATTATTTTTTTACTTTTTAGTTCGATTCAGTATAAAAGCGTGTTCTTTAGTTTTTTTAAAATTATAATTTATTTTTCATTTTTTTAGTTTGATCTACAATAAAAGCGTGTTTTTTGTTTTTTTAAACTGTCATTTTTTTATTGTTGAATTTATCCTTGAGTTTGATTGGAGCCAGAATTACGTGGCTGCTGGAATAAGTCTTGCTCTTCAATGGGTTTTAATTAAAGGGTCTGAAGTGTTTTTTTCTCTCTGTTTACGGGGCATCGGGTGAGTCTCGTATCGTTATATTAGATTCCGTCTCAAAAGAACAGGTCAAACATATAAATGTGTGGTCACTGATAAAATAAACGTGTGAAAATGTGCACGTACTGTACATTTAACGTCCGCCACATAGTCGGAAAAACATTAAACTTCTACACCCCTTAACTTTACTGAAAATAAACATTTTGGATCATAAATTTTACTTCTACCTTCCAAAATCCCCATCAATAAAAAAATATTATCGTTTTAATTTTTGTTTTTCTTTTAATGGAATGTTATTATTAATCTTTTAAAACTCTGCTTAAATATTTAATTAACCATCTTAAACTATATTTTAGGCAAAATGTGTTTTTGATATTATAATCTGTGTTTATTTATAGAATGTTTATAGTTAAAATGTCTTATCCCTGGTATAAAATTACGTCAATAGCAGTAGGGCGATAAAATGGATGAATTAGAACATTTTATATCCAGAAATAATTGAAGTGGTTTTACTTCCAATTCGATCAGCACGAAAAAGCTATTGAGAAAATTGTGACTGCATGTGAGTAAATAAAATGCTTCCCATATACCAACTCTTTAAAAATAAAAAAGCTCGTATTTGTATTAGGTTTCAGATAAATGAAAATTGAATATTTTTAATAAGCCATTTTCTTAGCCGTTGTGAAAAAAATGGGGAAAATAATCAAATAAAGAATAAATTTTACCGAATTATTTACTGTAATACTAAGAAACACTCTAATTCAAGTGTTTAACTGAGTTCGCGTAAGTGTGAATTTGAAAAAGCGTATAAATAAATAATTTTTTTTAATATTCGGTGTCAGTGATAAAAATATGCATAAAAAAATTGTTTTACAAGAAAAATTATTTAAAGTAACCAACTACTTGCGACAACTTTTTTTTTTGTTGAAAAAATGAAAATATGGGGATTTTTTTTTTGTGGTTTTTAGATTTGTTTAGTACATTTAAAGAAAAATATGCTAAAATAATTAAGAAGAGAAAAAGAAATTACTATTACTACAATGGGAAAAAATGGGTAAAAACTTACAAAAAATAACAAACTTGGTTCATTCTGTACCAAAGATTTATGAAAAAAATTTCAATTTTTCAATCTGATGTGTTTATGTTATACATTTTTGAAATGAAAGAGATAAGAGATATTTTTATTTTTACAAAAACTAGAACACTTTATCTCGGTTATTATAGGAAATTGCTTAAAAAAACAGTGATTATATTCACATAAGGGACTGTAAATTTAGTAATAAAACAGTGATTGATAAATCTGAAGGCTAAAACCCTCCTACTATTATACAGAATTTACACAAAAACTTTCAGTTAATTATTTTGAAAACTTTTTGAGCATTCGCTGTCCCCGTTTGAGCATTTTAAAAAAAAACACGTTTCGTGTAAAACGCGTTTTAAAGTATGACATATCTTGCTTAAAGTAAGGGAATCTGCTTTTACTAAAACACTTGTAGTTTTTGTTCGAGTGAACGGAAAATAATAAACTTGGTATTTTTACAAAGCTAATAAGATGGCCTATTAAATAAAATCATAAAAAATATTGTCAATTTTTGGCAAAATTCACAATTTTTGGGTAGTAGGATACTATAAATGGAATTTTCCTTGCAAAAAAACGAAGACCAAATGAAATATTTTCAAAACATCCTCCTTTCATGAAAAATTCTTCCATAATCATAATACTTTGCCTATATACAGCTAAGACTTCTGTACAGAGTCTGAAGTATGATCTATGATTATTGAAAAATTCAAATCGTTTTCAGTTACTGTTTTTTAAAATAAAACCCGGTTTTTAAAAAAAATTATCTATCTTGATGTATTAAATTATGAATAAACCTACTTGTAAATTATATATTTCAAAATTCAGGCTCTCTGTGTAGTAGTGTAAGCTACATAAGAATATTATTATTATATATATTATATGTATATATGTATTATATTATATATATTATACGTATATATGTATTATATTATATATATTATACGTATATATGTATATCTTTTTTCATAAAAGGATAATGTTTTGAAAATACCTTTTTCTTTTTCTAAGAAAAATAGAATTTAAATAAGTCTTTCTTGTAATAATACTCTTAAACGTATTTTATACGTATATTATAATTTAACTGATACTGATTGTAAATATCAAGAAGTTAATCATTTATACGCCTTTTCAAAGTCATGTTTCCGAACAAAGTCATTCACTTTAAGTAGCTCAATCTGAAGAAACCATTAATTATGTTTGTTGCTTTAATAATCAAGAACTATTGAAACAAACATATAATAGAATTAATCTTGAACATGTTCATTTTATAGTAGCTCTCCGGAGAAAATTTCAGGCGCGCTAAAGGTGTCAATCTGGAAACCTTATATTGAGAACGAATTGCTATTTTGTAACCATTTATAATCGTTTGGGGTGTTTGAAGTATATTTGACATTCCATTTCAATTTTCGAATCCCCAATCCAATTAATAATAGGCTTATACATATGCAACTTCCAGATATTTTCACATAATTCTTCCGGGATTTTATGCGGATTGTAATAATTATTTTCCTCTCTGATTCACGAACTATTTTAATATAAAAGTTATGAATCTTTGGTTCACTTTTAAATTAATATTATCTGTTCAATGTTCTTTATTACATTCATTAAAAGGCAGTGGAATTTATACATTTTCAAAGGATTTACTACACAAGCTGTGCAAGAATAAAACACATTTTAATTATTTTCCGTATCGCAGAATTCTAAACTTTACTACATTCTAGTTCATATGTTCAATTATGCTTTAAAGCCCAACTAATTATCAAAGTCAAGTGTTCTTTTCCTGTTCGAAATCAATTTCCTAGCTGGCGGGAGGTAATTTCTTTCATTCCTATTATTTCTGGTAATTAAATACGTAATATCTTAAGCACTGCAATAAATGCTTCAATTATACGATTGAAGCGATTTCGCCAAGGTCGCTTTATTTGTCTCTGAAATTTTCTTTAAAACAAAGTGCAATCGTAAACGGTGTAAATATATACTTGGTTAATTACTTAATTACTTTCATTTCGGATATTAAATCAGAAAATGATTAACAAATTTTATTAAAGCCATTGCAATATTTGTTAAAAGTTTTTATTAAAATCTATTTTAATCATATTCTAATTTGGAACGGAGAGAGTGATAATTAACGTAGCACTAGAAAGCGACATGAAGGCTATTGGCGGACGGACCTCGTAATTTTGAACCATGGTCAAGTGACGAGGACGATACCCAAGCTGCCCCTCTCCGACCAACCACACCTCGTGTAGCTGAACAGTGGGACGTTAATATTCACTCACTCACCCGACCAACCACACTAAATCAACAGCTTTGATACCCAACAGGTGGCCACGGTAGCCTAGAGGCCAAGGTAACGGACTCGAGGCAGGCGTGTCATGAGTTTGAGTGAGTCTAGTACTGCTGAAGACCCGCCGTGTAGGGGAGTAATGCACGTTAAATCTGTCGAGAGTTCAAACGTCCTCCCTTTAGTGTGGTGTAGTAGTTAGGAAAAAGGAGTGTAATCTCAGGTGTCATCCTCGTCACTTGACCATGGCTCAAAATGACGAGGTCCGTCGTCCAAACCTCTCGTGTAGCTGAACAGTGCGACGTTAATATTCACTCACTCATTTGATACTCTACAGATTTAACATGTATCAACCCCTCTACGTGGCGGATCTTCAGTGGTACTAGGACTCGAACTCATGACACGTTGGCCTCGATTCCGAATCCTTAACCACTAGGCCACCGCGGTCGCAATTTTAATAGGGCAATACTTAATGTATTTTCTCCAGTTTTTAAATCAGAAATTCCCTAAGAAAACGTTTCTTAATAAATGCATAATTAAACTTAATAGATAAAAAAAAGCTAATCATATTCAACAAATTCTCTTCGAAAAATATTACAAGAGACAATACTTTTATACGGATGTATCAAAATAGTTAATTTTTCAATTCACTGGAATCAACACATCACTCAAAATAACTAAAATTAATATTGGCGAAGAGCCTCTTCATTTTGAACTTTGAACATACGTATGTATGTTTAAATCACTTGTGATGAAGTGCGGAAAAATAAATATTTGGCTACATTGTTATGGAAATTTCGGACTTTGTTCGCTTCTCTGCAGAAAGGATTTTGTTGCAGGAAAGATCTTTTGTAGGGCAATAGAATGCTAGGTGAATGGGAGTAATTTTGGCGACAAATTTTCCCGCCAAAGTTTAATAAGTCACCAAATATGGGGATTAAAGTAAATCCTTAAAAGGTCCAGAAGATTCTACGATAGATATTTGACAGGAAAACTTGAGAAAAGTCTAATAGCTTCTTACCAACCCATCAAGGGCGATGATGAGAAACAACATTGGAGTCAAACATTTGACAGTGACTGTGTGTTTCATTTGCCTTTTGCAAAATTAGATTTATATTAGTGTATTCAGTATATGTGTGATTTTAGAATCCGTGCTAAAGTACATTTGTGCTGGGTTTTTTTCTGTTAGAAGAAAAATATACTGTAACTACGAGAGTTACTGAATAAATTACGATTGTCTCGAAAAGATACTGCTTGTTAACCCGTTAAGGACCAAGCTATTTTTCCTGTTAAGCCTAACTCCATTAAAAAATTCACATAAAATCTTTACTATTATAAAGTATGTCAAAATTTATGCTTTATAATCATTTCAAATTCGATAAGTTCCGAATTCAGATCACAACGGTGCGATCATGGTACTTAGAACAGGAAAAACACATTCTCACATATGATACCGTGTTCCCTGATGTGATCATATATATTTTAAAAGATGATCGTCCCCGTAACGATATATAGATATTATGTGATCAAATTGAATATTTCTACAATTTATTTCCTGAGTCTTAATGAAAATAAGAAGAGTGGGTGAAGGGTCTAACTTAACTATTTAGATAAATTTAAAATTAAATACAAAATATTCCACGTATATATTTTGCAAAAACTAATAACGGGGTTTCTATTCGGGTTCTTCTACTAATCTTTTAAGGGAAACTATTCTTTAAAGTTAAAAGTTTTAGTTTAAGGGGACATGGTACGATTTAAGCAAAAAATTTTAATTTAAGGATTTTCAAATTTTTTTTGGTCGCCTCCTATGTGTGTATACTATGTAAAACAGATATTGCGCTCAAAATTTCATAAAATGTTAGGCATTTAATTTTTTGAGGAAAAAACTTCAAATTTGTGAAGTGACTTTAAAATGCTACTTCTCCTACAAAAACTTACTTAACGCATGAAATTTTATTTACAAGTACCTCAAACTATGCATAACAAAAGTTGGTATGGATTTTGTGATAACATTATTGGTATTCGTACAATACTTCTTTTTATGAATGCTTATTGAAAATTCCTAAAAAAATGCATAAATTTGAGTTCCATTATTTTTTAAAAAATAAGTATTGCTTTGATTCAAAAATGCATACCAAATTATGTTACATGCACTATCAGCAATAGGTAAAAAAATTCAAAAGCATTTGGCACAACAGAAAAAATGTCTTAGCATTTTAAATGAAGACAAACTAGTTATTTTATCTTTCCGAAATACATAAGTTTAAAGTTTTGATTTGGGTAGCCTAGTGGTTAGAACATCGGAACTAGACCGGAAGGCCTGGGTTCGATGCCCAATGCCACCAAATACTCGCCGAGAACAAACGGAGCACGTGCTTGTTAAATCAGTGGGTCCTAATGGTGTCGCCATCTATCGTGAGCAAAATCGTGCTGTCCCCTTCATGGGCTCAAAGCTTAGGCTAATGACAGACGTATCTCTAGCCCGTTGCCCTGATGGATTTCGTGGGCCTCGATCTGACTAAGTCAGACAGGTGGTATAAGCAACAACAACATAAAAACAAAGGTAAAAGCTAGCATAATTCTGTGCTTTTTTTAAGTTGAGCTTTCAAATTTTGTCAGGTTATAGAATAATATATAAAGAATAATTTAAGTTAAAAAAATTAAATTTGATTTTTTGACCGATTTTTGTCAATTGAATCGTACTGCTTAAAAACTGCTTTCCGTAGAGATGACTTGGTTTAATGCAAATGTAAATACTATTTAAGACATGACGTCTGGGTGTATGAAGCGTAAAATCTAAGAATAAGAGAATGATGACTGCGACCGGGAAGTCACGTAGACCGAAATTCATACTCATATTGGAGAAGGATCGTCAAAAGGAGCTCCAACTCATGATAAGTTATTTCAAATATTCTTATATTTCAGATTAAGTGTTGGGATTTCAGATTGCTCCCAGAGTTAGGTAATAAAGTTGTATAACATTCAAAAAGAGTTATATAAATACATGGTATCTATTCTTAAGATCATGTCTACTTCTTTCCCGAAACCTCTAAACCAGCGACTTTCGGGCCACAGAACATTGAATGATAAAATGTTTACCTATTCTGAAAAGAAAACAATTCTTGAACGTTACTGTAGTGCTTATATGATTATAAAACAAATTACATATCCCTTCAAGGCTCACTACCTTACGTATCTTTTGTAACTTGAAATGTTCGGTTGACGCATGCGTACTAACAACAATCAATCTAATGATGTAAAATTAACTATCATTATTTAACATACTTCAATTTCAAGATGATTTATTTCTTTATTACATCATACGATGTCTTTTTTCCAAATCACTTTTAGCATTTTAAAAGATCACTAAATAAAATCAGTTTCTCTGCCATTTTTTTTTTTTTTTTAAATCATTATCGAAAGAATTCGAAAGTAACAATTTGTTTCAAAGGTGATATTTTTCTAACTCTAAAGAAATTTTTTTTCTCCGAACCTAATGGTAAAAAAAATCAGGAGCCATTAACTCTCTCGCTCGGTAAGTCTACTCGTTCGTAAAAAAAAAAAAGTAGAACTCGCGCCGATCAAAGTGCTCCGTCAAAAGAACTTTTTTATTTGGTTCAGATGAATGAAACCGTGACTCGAAAGAAGAAAAAAAAATTTTTTTCCTTTCGAGTGAAATCAAGACTAAAAAAAAAGAAAGTTTTATCAATTGGAAAAGTGAAATGACATTTTCGATTATAAAATGTTACAAAATGTCGATTACAAGACCTTTTTTTATTGCTAAAAAGAAAGGAATATTTTACAGTAATGGAAATACTTTTTTTGGTGAAATTAATATTCTTTGCAGAGAAACGACTGAATTTAAAGTTTGAAGGTAAAAGGTGAAGTTTTTATTTCAAATTGCATTTCTGGAGACAAAATAGTTGTATGAGAAATTTGATGTATCGGAAATTAAGTGCAAAATGAATATATAACTGTTGCCCATATGAAAAGTGGACAAACACAATAAAAAATGATTTTATTGAAAATCAAAAGAAATTGCTTTGGGGGTTATAACACACGTACCATCGTTTCGGCAGCAGAGGTCTATATCTTCACTCTAGAAAGAATGTGGTTGATTCTCGAGGAAGTCCTGCCCAACTTACTTCACTTCACTCATCCATATACAAACGGAAAAACTGCCTTAAGTGGTCTAAAGACCTAGAAGCTACAGGGTGACAAATCTGGACTGTACGGTGAGTGGACTAATGCAACTTTTTCAAGTTTCTTTGGTTT
Organism: Trichonephila clavata; assembly: GCA_019973975.1. NCBI lineage: Eukaryota > Metazoa > Arthropoda > Arachnida > Araneae > Nephilidae > Trichonephila > Trichonephila clavata. The sequence goes on along the minus strand of BMAO01031984.1, from coordinate 3,185 downwards.
AACGGGAGACGTGTGGACAAATATTGTCGTGCAGATCCTTATAGTTTGCTGCCCATCTCACAAACTTGTACGCCATCTGTTCCAAGAAGTTCGACCTAAACAGTGCTCACCATAGACTATCACTATTCGTTAATAAATGTCCACATTAAACTTACCTTCTGCAATCAGAAAACGTTCTACTGCACGTTGTTCTGATCTCTGTATGCATTCCTATATGGCACGGCATTATTTTCGATTAATTTTCTCTGTCACTAACAAGTTTTACTGCTAAACATCGTATGTGGTGTACACTTCCTACGGTCCTTCGTGTACCTGTTTGGTGGCTCTTCTATAGCTGCACTCATTCTGACGCAATCGCATCCGTCCACTTTTCATTTGTGCAACCCTTATACAGTTTTGAGCAATCGAATGACAAAGACAAAACCTCTTTTTACCTTCTCTGATTTCCATATGTCTTCCTAAAATAGTTTTGAAGCATGCTTATATTTAGCCAGAAGCAGCATTAATATATTTACACGATTCTCTTTCGTGTAATAGGAATTCCATTTGATGACTTTACTACATCACCTTTCTTGAAGTTCGTAAATCTTAAAGATTGAGCAACTCTGTGCCCTTAATTTATCTCGCAAAATAAAAAGAATGCAGTAAATATTTCCAGTGAGTTCGTATTGTTAAAATCATTTATTTATGAGAACGGGGGTGGGGGGAGTTAAGATATCCAGGGAGTAGGGTAACATATTTAAAACGTATTGGAATACAGGTCAACATATGATAAAAAAAAATTTGGCTTCTCTGTTTCGATCCCAACAGGAAATCAAATTATTAAAAAAAAAAAAAAAAAAAGTTGACGTTATTAGGAAAGGGAGCTCTTATTTCACGCCATCTGCGTTATTTTGAGCTCTGCTCTGTTACTTTAACTCTTTCGTCGGCCATTTATTTCACTTTTGAATTTCTCAAAATTTGTTTTATTAACAATTAAACAAAATCATTTAAGGAAATATATATTATTTTTATGTTTACATTTAAGTTTTAGGAGTGGGAGGAACCATTCGCAGTCATAAACAAAATTAAGTTTAATGGTGATTATTTGCCTTGAAAAACTGAGAAGCATATTGCAATGAACAAAGGGACACCACTTTCTGCACACATGTAGCAGTTCCTTTTTTTCTTGTCCTTTTCTGTGACATTCCCTACATTGTCTATAGTTAGAAACCATCTTTGACATATGGTTTCCCACACTGGCTAAGCGCACATCATCCAGAACTACACACTTCTTTGCTTAAAAGCTAGCAGGACGTCCTTTCCTTTTTCTTGAGGAATATCCGTCTATTAGCTGACGAGCTGATGCTATAAGGAATGTTAGCTGGTCTAAACTTCTGTTTCTTTTGTTCACTTACCACAGTAGTATGAAACTATTAATGATGGCAAGGTCATTAAGAAAATAAAAAATACCATGCCACCATTTTAAAGATTTTTTTCCTGTTTGGTATCTTTCTTTTCTTTGATCGAAGCTATCAACTCCTCCCAGGGCATCGTTATATACAGCAACAGCTTTTGGACAAGAAACTTCTTTAGTACCATTTTTTCCCCCTTCGATTTACAGATATCATAATCACTGAATTATATGCAGTAGCACAAAATTGTTGTGGGAATTAGTCTGCCCGTCCTTATAATAGCAAGGCCAATATATTATAATGGGTTTTGTGCTTAACTCAAGTGTATTTTGTACGATCATGTAGATGGGAAGTAATCTTCCCAAGGCCCAAGAAGAGTAAAACTTCGCTCCACTTTATTCATAATTCATTTGGGATTACACAATGGTAAACCTTGTCTTCAAACATTGCAATCGTCTTAAACCTTAAAAAACCATAAGGGAAAGAGTAAATATTAGCATATAACTGTTTATATTAGTTTGTCTAGACGTAAAATAAAGAAAAATACTAATACGAAAAATACGTAACAATATATTCTATTCTATTCCATTTTATGGGAATATTACAAAAACATTCCCATAGAATTATCCGCCATTATCAGGCATTTGTGTTTTCATTTGTTCAAATATACTTTGTTATTGCACAAAGTTATGCTGACCGAACGACATAAAACATGCGAGAAAACATAGAAATATATTATTGAATGGCAAAATAAACTGAGAAATGAAAACATACCAAGAATGTTTGCTTTGGCGCAAATTGATTCGACATTTCTTTTTCCCCTTTCCATAATTGCGTTTGGCATACGTTCTACTTTGACATTCTGGATAAAAATGCAGTGTTCTAATGAAACACGACAATCACCAATTTTAAAATTGGAACGTTTCTCTAAGACGTGAAAGGGTTAAAATCACAATAAGGTGTGATTCAACTTCTGTTCAAAAAATCTTTTCATTCCATTATTTATTGATAAATAATCAATGTGTTGCGATGTCAAAAAACAAGAGTTGAAAGAAAAATATGACTTAGGAATTCTTTTTTTTTTCTTTTTCAGAAACACATAATAAAATTTAACGCCATTCTTTTAAAAAAAAAAGGCATTGGTGGTATGAAGATACTAAAAAAGTTCACAATAAGAATATTCGAAAGTTTACATTATATATTTCCAACATAAACTTTCAATTTATTCAAACTAATCTCCTCAGTATGATTTTATCACCTCATATTTGTTGGACGTGTTTTAGAAAATATGTTGACAGTTTACATTTTATGCTTCCACGTACAATCAACTTTTCTATTGTTTTATTTGATGCTTCTCGTCATAAATTATTTCGGACGTTTTTTTTTTCTTTTGCAGATTATAAAATAGCAATGTTCTTTTTTTCCATCCTTCTTTAGATTTTTATTTACGTGTTTTAAAAATTCTTTTTTCTAACAAATGACATTTTTTTCGTATTTGTTCATTGAGGATTTTAGAATTGCATGAAACCCACGAAATATTTTAAGACGGAACTTTATCATTTCATATTAAGTTTTCCTTGGTATGAATCAATATCACTCAGGGAAACACAATAGCTATTAGTCTCAAGTCTTGAGTTTTAATTTTATAATGAAACGACGACGGAGGCATCTTAGTTGGTAGTATTCTTTCCTATTTTTAAAACAACATCAAGTCTTTGAGACACAATTGAAATTCAATTTATTTGAAACCCCATTAACCTACATCATGATTTATGTAGAAGCAGAACTTGA
>BMAO01031983.1:0-36400 GCA_019973975.1 Trichonephila clavata | reverse complement strand
GAGCAGGCTCGAAAGTTAATAGCGAAATCAAATTTTAATCGACGCACAATATTTTCTGAAAACTTAATGGCCGTCCATCTAAAAAAAACCCAAATCAAATTTTTGAAACCAATACAGGTAGGAAGGGCGATTTTAGACTTATCAAAAGTTCTAATGTATTCTTTTCACTATGAGTACATGAAGCACCGTTACGGCTCGAAAGTAAGGCTCATTTATACAGACACCGATTCCTTTATCTATGAAATAAAAACTGATGATTTTTACAGTGACATGAAAAATGATATTAACTTATATGATACTTCAGATTATGATAAAAACAACATTTACAATTTACCTCTAGTGAACAAAAAAGTCCTCGGGAAAATGAAGGATGAAAACAAGGGAAATATTATGACAGAATATGTAGGATTAAAATCGAAAATGTATGCCTACAAAACAAACCATAAGATTGAAAAGCGGTTAAAAGGAATTAAAAAACAAACTATAAAAAATAAAATAACATTTGAGGACTACAAAGCCTGTCTTTTTAATCAAAAATTAAAATATGTTGACATGAACTTAATTAGATCCAAATTTCATTCAATACACTCCATAAAGCAAAACAAACTTGCTCTGTCCTATAAAGATGACAAAAGGTTTATTAATGATGATGGCATTACTACGCTTGCCCATGGACATTGGTCATTGATGAATTTAGACCTATTCGATGAGCAGTAAGACATAAAATCCAATGATGACACAATAATGTGATTTTTGTAATGTAAATAAAAGATTGTAATGTGAAATGGAATGCTGCTTTTGTAAATAAACAACTTACTTTGTATCTTTTTGTGTAATCCTTATACTGAAATCAATTTTATAATTTGTTGTTCTCCTGTAATGTATATATATATATATATATATACAATTGTAATGTAAAACGCAATACAAGATGTTGATTTCTGAATAAACAATTTACTTTGTATCTTTGCTGTGTATGTGTAATCATTATACCGAATTAAAATTTACAATTTGTTATTAAAGCAATGTATAATAAATATTTTTTTTATTTCTATTCAATTAAAAAAATATTTTAACTAAATGGTTATTGCAATGAATAGTTATACAATTTATACTCTTTGGAAAAGGCAAAGAGTTTGCTTTAAACACATAAACATAAATTTTTCCTTTCTTTTATACAAAATATATTTAAAATATCACTTATGCTTAACATACTAAGATAATTTGTTTGAAAGACGTATACTGATATTTATCTTTTAAAATGAAACTATTTCAACATAAATTAAACTAGAAAGCAGTATGAATAAAATTAACAATATAACCATATTTATAATAAAAAAATTATTCTTTTTGCTTCAGATTTATAAAAATAAACTTTTTTAAAGCCAACAATGTATCCATCCGCTCTAAGCATTGAGATAATTTCTGACGTAGAATTCAGTCGCCGTCTTGTAGAATCAAGATCAGACAAGCTAAGACAAGTTCAATCGTAAACCGTTCACACGCTGATTACGAGTATTCTACGTCACATTTTTTTACTGTGTATGTGTAATCATTATACCGAATTAAAATTTACAAATTATTAAAATAATATAAATGAAATATTTTTTTTATTTCATTTTAATTAAGAAAATGTCGCCATCTGCTTCGCCTGCAAAATTAAATTCATGAGATTATAAACCTAAGTTTTCTTCAGGTCTGCATGCCTTCATAGGACAATGGTTAGCGTAACTGAAAAACTATTGTCCTATGGAGACATTTTGTTCTGGGTCTGTGAGTTTGAATCTGGATTTATTATTATTTTTTTTTATTTGAGCGTTATTTTTTCAATCATTTTAAAATCTAATAATTAGTATATAGTTTAACCAATAGGTGGCGCCATGAGCACTTTAAACATTTAAATAAACTTTTTTACACATTTAAAAAACAACTCAACTTAGCAGCAGGAGGGAAACAACTCAACAGCAGGTGAAAACAACTCAACTCCCCCTATCAACTCGAAAACCAAAACCATAGCAGGAGGGAAACAACTCAACTCCACGCAGCATCCACTTAGTATATAGTTTAACCAATAGGTGGCGCCATGAGCACTTTAAACATTTCAATAAACTTTTTTTACACATTTAAAAAACAACTCAACTTAGCAGCAGGAGGGAAACAACTCAACAGCAGGTGAAAACAACTCAACTCCCCCTATCAACTCGAAAACCAAAACCATAGCAGGAGGAAAACAACTCAACTCCCTATCAACTCGAAAACCAAAACCATAGCAGGAGGGAAACAACTCAACTCCACGCAGCATCCACAGGAGGAAAACAACTCAACTCCCCCTATCAACTCGAAAACCAAAACCATAGCAGGAGGGAAACAACTCAACTCTGCGCCTTTACCGCAGAATCGGCTTTTCTTACCTACTGTACTAAATAGACGCACATTTATCTGTCGTTACACCTAATGTTTCCAATTCACGAAAATAAGACTCAAACTTATACAAAGAAGTTAAAGAGAACTTTTCCTTAGTTTGTACAGAAACAATCAATTTTAGCAATTCTCTAACATTACTTCAACTATATAAAATATCTTCTCTACCAAAGCGCGATTGTAAATTCTCAATAGCTTTTTGATCATTGGCGCCAGTTGGCGGAAAACATTCTACTAGTTCCCTAGCGTGAGAACCAGAAACTGTTATCGCAACTAAATATTGGAATTCGTCTTCTGGCACAATATCCTCCTCTTTATGAATCTGTTCAAATAGACTCCAAAACGGAAGCCAATCTTTAATATTATCACCAAATTGTCTAAATTCCAATCTAAGCAACGTAAACTTTCTTTTAGAATTATTTAAATTAGCAGTAGAATTAGAAGAAAATGATTCACCTCTATTTTGACATTGACACCAACTCGAATTCTTTTTCGGCTTCAAGTTTCCTTATTTCAAGTTCTTTTTCTTTTTTTATCCTTTTCAGCTTCTTGCAATTTTCTTTCTGACACAACATTTCTTTAAAATTCTTGCACGAATTCCGGATCGTTCTTGTATTTATTACTATTTAAAATAAGATCCTTCAATCCTGCAATTGTAATATTGGATGATATTTCTTCTCCAATTTCAGCAGCAACACATTTCAAATCTTCTTTTTTAAAACCTTCTACTACTTGAAACATCTTAATTGATCTCAAAGTGCCCTTGCTCGGGCTCCACAAAATGTAAAAGATTCCAAAAAAAATTTTAACTTATTTTCTTAGCTTTCAAAAATATTATAAGGACACCAAAATCACTTTCTCCACACTTCTAAATCGAAGTAGTTTTCATTAAAACTCGTGCTACAGTGGCTAGCAATTTGAAAATAAAAGAGGTAAATCTTTTCGAAGATCACCGATCTAAAAACTTTATTTTCACATTTATTCTAAACATAAGCAATCAAAACGAACAACTTGTGTTGCCATTCACTAAATACTAAATAGTAATTGAAAAATAGTAATACAATTTTATTACTAACGTTGCCACCTGAAATTTAAAGTTTGTAATATGTAATTAAAAATAAAACAAATAAATAATATATTTTCGACACCCCTGATGCGGGGGGGGGGGACGTATCGTTGATACGGCGATAGCAACGCCTTTGAATTTTAGCCTGCCAGAGGAACAACGAGCGGGTGGCGTCGCCATGAAGAGAGAGACCCCACTGAAGATTTTTCGAGTGTACAAAACCTCTTGTCTGTCAGTGGGCGTGGAAAACGAATGACACGCTTTGTGATTCCTGGAACGGCCGGAGTACAAGGAGATTCTTAAAAGGAAATCTTAAGAATTCCAGAGATTAAATTAACTCTAATGGAAAATTAGTTTACAATTAAAAAATATTAATTCGAACCAAATGCGCAAATGCCATTTGAAAAACAATAATGGTAGAGCTCATGAATTGGTTTCGCAAACAACCAATCGTATATCGCAATTGGTATCCTAATAGATCAGCTCGCGAGTTGGAGAGAGTGAGAATTCAAAAACACGTTGAAGTCATTTAAAAAGACAAAAAACTAAATATTAAAAATGAGTGAGTACCCTGCAAAAACAATTATCAATATAAATTCGAGGAAAAAACTAAGAATTATAGTTGAAAACGAGAGCTGGGTTAGAAAAGAAAAACAGCTATGGCACGAAAAGTTAATAACCGTGCCTTCATCTGGCGACCGGAAGGAGAACTCTTCTACAACCTGGATCCAAAATTCTAAAACTGTAATATGTTTCCCAACTACATTTTTGTTGTACAAAAATGAGTTCCAGCGTACGTTGTATGGTAAATGTAAAAAAAAATTTTAATGTTTTTCTCGCTTTTTCGGACTATCGGATGAAAGGATATTTCCTGATCCACAGCGATCTACACCACCCAAAGTTAGATTGTAGTCAAAAACAATATTTGACTTGAGCATATATTTTTTTATTCTTGAGGTTGATTATGAAAGTATCATGAATTCGTCTCGTCAAACACCCTCCATTGCATTGAGTCGAAATTAACTTTTCACAATATAGCTTCGGATTTGACAAAGAGATGATGCCGAAATAAAATTATCTCGATATATATTCGGGTATAGCAATAAGATGCATTCAAAATAAAATTATACCGTATAATGACATTTTGGAGCATTAGTGCCCTTCCCAACATAAATAGTATTGTTTACGACAGACTGAGAGAAGAAACGAGCATTTATATGAATTATAGAATTGATTAAACCCGAAATTATTGCACGACGAGAAACATCTCCAATTCTTAGTAAATATATTCAAGTTTCTCGGAGACATGCTCGGTTTAAGAAACAAAATGGTGACTTGTTTGAAGATAAGAGTAGCTTGAATGGAGTATTTGTGAATGGTAATCGTGTGAAGCTGCAGATCGGTGATCATATTGGATTTGGTGTTTCTGGTGCAGCAGCAGATTGTGACGGTATTGTTTGCTCATGTGTCACGAGAACTGTTGTAGAAAAGATTGTTGTTATCGATTTAGACGATGATTCACCTCCGATCACTAAAACGGAACCACCAGATTGCCTGTTAGGACTGAATCATCACATAATACGATTAATGGAGATGTTGTGACTCATACCGGAAGTACACGAAATATTAGCAACATAATTAACTAGAGAAATGTTTCTTTTGTAACTGTGCGTGCAATTCAAGCGATTCATCAGCAATTGATAACGCCCATAATTCTTTCATATAAAAAAGTTTTTCAAAAGAATATATAGTTATAATTGATGATGATGAAACATATTTAGATTTTAGTTCTTCTCAACTAATAATAAAACAAGAATCTGCAGATGATTGAAATGAATATTGATTTTGAGCTTGATACTGACAAAATATCCAGTAATGACTTATCGGAGTCAAATGATGACAGTGAATCAATTGATAAAATAAAGAATTTCTCGAACCTAATAAAGTTTAAAATTTACGTAACAAAGAACTGTTAGAACAGAATATTGAAGCTGAAGACTATTTTCCATTGCCTCAAATAATTATAGTGACAGTGATGAGAACTTAGAAGAATTATCTTATAATAGATCTGCAGTGATAGAAGATAAATTACTTGGAGCTTTATCTAGTACAGATATTGAAGGCATATCTTCACCAGATAATAGTAACTCAAGTGCTAACAATTATAATTATGTGACAATTCGATCTCAGCAACAACAACAAAAAAAAAAGGAAATCTGAAACAAAAGAAAGAATGAAGTTGATTGAACCTCAAAGAATAAATCTAGACCCTCCCCCTCCCCCCCCCAAAAAAAAATACGGGGAAGAAAAGAAAGGTTTGAAGGTAAAACTTCAGAAGACGTCCCTGTTGCACCTGTTTTAGTTCCGAGAAAATGAAAAAAATTTGTTCTAATCATCGAAGAAAAAGGATTCACCCAAAAGAAAGAATGTAAAATCTGCTAAACAGTTGCTTCTAAATGAAGTTCAAACTCCTAATAATAATAATTAAAATAATACTGGAGGGAAGTTAATTGAAATACCTTCTGTAGTACTTGATAAAAATTCAGTTTCCAAAATTGAAGTTACAAAGGAATCTACTCCAATAAAAAAAAAGAATCCTCCTGTTCCTCGCTATAACGTGTCTATATCCTGATCAGAATTTTCGACAACAGATATTATACAATCCGGAACTGCAGAACAAGAGATCTCTATCTAAAAGTACAGAATCTGCTCCTTGAAGAATTAAGAGTGATGCCAAGAATGCGAAGAACACTGCAGGCTTTGTACCATCTATATCCACTTTATTGTAAAAAATAAAAGTGTTCCCTTTTTTGCTCCTTATCATGAAATCACATCAAGTACACCTACTTCTATTGCGAAAAATAAGAATGTTCTGTTTATTGCTCCTCAATGCAAAGTTACCAGCCAACCATTTTATCTAAAATTTGACAATTCTCATCATAGAGTACAAAATGTTTTACTCATTTACAGACTAGGAAGCTTTCGGCTTCCATTTCCGAATACTTCTTTGGTTGGAAATAAAGATTTTTCTCAGTTAAATCCAAGATAAAGGTCAAGTATCGAACAGAGGTCCTCGTTTACATCAACAGCTGAATCCTGTGTATAATAAGCTCAAATATTTAAAAATGTTAGATGCTGACTATGGAGAAAGTAGCCAAGGTAGCCGATCGAGTAGTGAAGGTGATGCCAATTGCGGTAAGTGCCTGTTCAGTTTCCTCAAGACAATAATTCCATTGAAAATCGTTTACTTGAGGAAATGAAAAAAATTAAATTTGCGCATTTATGAAATTTTGCGTAGTAGAAGTTGCAGTCACGATCGTAATAGCCCGTTTCATAAACGCAATCGCTCAAAATCAAAAATATGAGCAGTGTTGGCACCATTACAAATTTGGCTAGCTGGTGCAACTCTTCTACGACAAGATGTGGAGGTGGTTGTCTTCGCCCTGAGAAGAACGTTTTCTTTTAGCTTCAGAAGACTCATTCTAAACTTGTGGCGATCTCCTGGAGGCTCGGAGAACGGCGATTGCTGTTACACTCTTAGCACCACCCATGGAGCACGTGTAGCTTGAGGAATGCCACCGACGCGGGTAACTTGACTCTCCACTTCACAAAGTATAGCTTACAGTCTATTCCGTCTTGACACTCCACATGCTTTGAAGTACATGTATCTTCCGATAAGGTGATCAGGACATTCGAAATGCAGTGTTTTTCTGAACATTGTTGATGCCCATTTTATGCCAATAACACTAGTTTCGAGTCTTGCTTTGTTTTCAATGAAAACTGTAAGTTTTTCCAAGTTGTAGATGTATTCCTTGGGAACGTTTGTGTGATCTGAAATAGAAAAAAATATATTACATATAGAAAGATAAATGCGCGACAATGGACTAAATTCATGCGACGTCATAATCACATGATAATTTTAAACCACGTGTTTTTAGCCAATCAAGTTCAAAAACACATGTGACATCATAGTTAAGATAAATGCAATTATCTATTTTCAGCAAATCAGTTCATGCACTTCGTTGTTGCCAAATTACGCTTTTTACAGAAACTTTTTTTTTTAAAAATTAATATTTGTCACTTTATTTAGAAGTACATGTATAAAACAAGACTTTTTTCTTTAATTTTAAAATCTTTTTGCAGAAATTTCTTTTTATAACTCTTGAGCATCTTTACCCAATTGTGCAATTTGAAATTTTACCTAAGTTTTACAAATAGAATAAAAAGTACGAGCTAGTTTATTGTCCGTTTTGAATTCAATGTAGAACACGTGTTTATATTATCATGTGACCGTCATGAATTTAGTCCATTAGCCAATGGGTTAAATTCACGTGATGTCATAATCACATAACTACAATCTCGTGTGACCTAGCCAAATCAGTTCATAAACTTGTATGCCGTCAAAGTCACATGGCAAATGCAATCACTTGTTTCCAGCCAACGAATTCGTACATTTCACTGCTGCCAACTTGTGCTTTTTACAGAAAATTTGTTTAAAAAAATACATATTTGTCAATAATAATGCTCATAAATAAATAAAATGTACTTACATAAAAAATACACGTATAACTTCAGAGTTCTTTTTTTTATTTTAAAAAACTTTTTGAAGAATGTTAATATTTGATTACTTTTACCTAGTTATTTAATTTGGAATTTTATCTAAATTTTGCAAGTAGAACTATAAGTAATGTCAGTTTAGGATTCAGTAGACAACGCGTGATTGCATGTGACCGTCGACAAATTAGACTATTGCTGTCACTATCAAAATGACATCATCATCGGTATCCGGCATCAATTTTAATTTGAGAACCTCAAAGGGATTCACTCTTTGCGTCTGTCATGTCATTTAGGGTACTGTAAACACAACATCATTCTACAAAGTTCACAAAATTCATTCTTCATAAAATGTTTTTCGCTTTTCATATATCAGTTTAAGGCTACATAATACGCTTTTTGAAAACAATTTTTTGGAGAGAGTAACAGTAAAAATAATTTATGTCCTATATTCAGATTATGTTCTTCATCCCAGTAAATACAATGGAAATAATTTAATGCTCCTTGAGTGGCCCGATACCATTGGATCCGGGGTTAGGGACCACTGCTGTATGATACTGACGCCTTCTTTAACAGGTTAAATGAGAGCAGCTTTATGTTCTACAAACATCACATCATAGCTGTTACGGACCATTGCGTCATCCCTTTTCACTTCACCCCTCTTATATGGAGAAATGGAACAACCCCCTTTTTGTGTACTTTGTTTTTTGTTTTTTCTCTCTGTGTAGTTGTTGTTCGTTCGAGAATGAATAAAGAAAGTCGCCATTCGTTAGTAAAAATTCGTTGAATCGTTTTTTCGTATTTAAAATTATTCCTGAGCTTCGACGTATGTGCAAAGTTTGTACATAAAAAAATGATCCGCCTTGCGGAGTATTATTAAATCGCCAGAACCTGTGGATTTGTGGATTTAGAAGATATTTAAGAAATCTTTTCGTTGGTTTCATTGCCTTGAATGCGTCATGGCGAAAGGCGTTAAAAGTCTCGTAAGGAAGTTCTCCGACATCGAAAAACAGTTGAGTGGATTTATCGCATTTGTGGACACTTTCACTGAAGAAGACAAAGAAGTATTGTCGTTAAAAATCAATCAATTTGAAAGACTTAATGCAAAATATGAAACAGTGAAAGAAGAAATTTTCACGTCTCTATCAGATGGAGAGTTTAACAATTTCGATGGAAAAATTACCACCTGCAATGAGCACATTGAGAAGCTCGAGGTAAGACTTAAATCTTTGAGTTTAAAATATAGTAAAAATAATAATGAAACGGGTTCAAATGCAGTGTCTAATGTTATCAAACCGTGCTTTAGATTACCAGAATTATCGCTTCCACAGTTTAATGGGGATATTGAAACAGGGTTTATTTTTAAAGAGCAATTCAAAGGAATAATTGAAAATTGTGGTTTAAATGATAAACAAAAATTGCAATATTTACAATCGTGTTCAATAGGAATTGCAAAACATGTCCAAACTGTGGATGACACATATGATTCGTTGTTTCTGGCTCTAGAGCAGAGGTTTGAAAACAAAAGACTAATAATAAACAAACATATAAATGCTTTGTTGATGTTGAAATATGAAAAATTTAGTGGTGATTCAAATGTTGAGTTAAGAAATTTGGTTGACACTTGTACTAAACATTTGAGAGCATTAAAATTGCTAAAAATTGAGCATAATACATTCTCAGAATTGTTGTTGATACAATTAGTTATGCAGGTTTTGGATACTGAGACAAAGCGTCTTTTCGAAATGACCTTGGAGAGTTCAGACATTCCTAAGTGGGATGATTTTTTGGCATTTTTGAATAAACGTTGTTTATTTTTAGAAAACCTGCCATCCGCAGGAACAAAAGGTAAACAAAATTTTAAAGACTATCCACGTCACAAAAGCTTCATATTGCATACAGATGCAAATATTGACAAAAAATTTAAGCTTTGTTCTTTGAACCATGACCTGTATAACTGTGATAAATCTATACATCTATACAAATAAATAAAATTGAAGTGTCTGTTTGTAATTTCAAATTAGCAGCTTTTTACTTAATGCACTAAAAGTATATACGGTACTCATAACAAAAAACCAATTTTTAAAATTTTTGTCTGTCTGTCTGTCTATCTGTCTGTTTGTTCCGGCTAATCTCGGAAACGGCTGGTGCGATTTTAAAAATTCTTTCACTAATGGAAAGCTACATTAACGGGGAGTAACATAGGCTATATTTTATTCCCGTATTCTTACGGGAACGGAAACTATACGGGTAAACGTGAAACTGAATGCCAAGATGAACGCCAAGCTGAGCTAATGAAGTCTTTGTTTTGGTTACTGGCGACCGATGCTCTCTTCATGAGACATAACAGTGTTACGCGCACATGATAATAAGCTGACACGTGCCATAATTTTTTTTATGATAGTTATCTCACTGTTCAGTTAAGTAGAGCATCGGCTGTTTCGGATGCACTTTTAAAAATTATAAATCAAGGCTTCATAAGTAAAAAGCAATGCAAGAAACAAAAAATTGATAAGTTTTACGGTTAGTTTTAATCTTTTTTTTTTATTTACATTTTTAGTCACATTTAAACAATAGTTATTATAATCCCAATCTATATCTATACAAATAAATGAAATTGAAGTGTCTGTTTGTAATTTCGAATTAGCAGCTTTTTACTTAATGCACTAAAAGTATATACGGTACTCATTACAAAAAACCAATTTTTAAAATTTTTGTCTGTCTGTCAGAATATAACAGATATATTTATAAAACATCATGAAATACCCAGCGAAGCGGGAGGCTAACGGCTAGTTTAAAAATATGCCTGTTAGAGAGAGGTATGATATTGTTAAATCTTTGAATTTATGTTTAAAATGCTTGAAACCAAACCATAAGGTATCACAATGTAGATCTAAGCATATTTGTTTTTTTCAAAAAGAACCACTATCAGTTGTTACATTTTGTTAATGTAAAAAATCAGGAGATGCAAAACTTTGAGTCATCCCAACCAGACACCAGGCACCAAGATGACGTCCTCGAACCGATTTGTTTTCAAAATTCTAGTATAACAATTAATCAAAATAAAACTGATAGGAATTCTTTTAATTTTCCGAGTGCTCAAAACAACATTGTTCAAGGTCAGGTTTCGGGAGTGAACATGAGTGTTTACGCTTCCCAGAAACATAAAAATGATATTATTTTATCGACTTGTATTATTTATGTTGAAAATTCTGTTGGGGAAAAAGTTCCTTTACGCGTCCTCGCAGACAGCGGATCGCAAGTTTCGCTATTGAGGTCGAGCACGGCAGATTCTTGAATTTGCGTAAATTAAAAACTGATATGTCATATCTGGTTTGGGTGGTTTGAATCTTACACTATTAAAATTCGAGGGTAAACAAACGTATCTATCTATCTATGTGCATCTATCTTCTCACGAACCGCACCACGCAGAAAGTCGCGGAAGGTACCAAAAGATCGGGAATTTTCCGGGGAAGCCGTATTGTCTATTTATATTACGGTATTGTAATTAGTTGAAAAGATATTAATTAAAAACCTTAAAACGCCTAATTGTTTTACTCCTGCCGGTTGTTTACTTGGCAGAACTTCCGTTCCGTTTCAGCCGAGCGGTGATTCGACGTTTTCCACCATTTTAAAATTGCCATCCAATTTGCGGTGTTGAAACCAGACAAAAAATAATTACAGAATCGGAAAGATCATTTATTTCGCCACGACACGGTTTAATTTTTTTGTAAAATAACGATATTTTCTATTTTTTTCGAATTTTTTAAAATAGTGTTAAAACTGATGCGTTTTTATGAAAATTATTTCTAAATCGTTGGGTATGAATTATTTTTCCTGCTATTAAATCGATATTCTACACTAATTAACGTCAAGCCTTTCTCTTTTAGATCCATTCATTTAAAAAATAAAATGACCAAAACTTTTTTTTCTGCGATTTTTTAAAAATTACTCGAAATTTTTACTTGACATTGAATAACTTCGTTATTTATTAAAATTATTGCACGAAACTGTTTTTCCGTATGTAAAACGATATTATCCGTAACATATACGAGGATTGAAAGAATTGCTTTAAAATTACGGATTTTAAAAAAACATTTTGTGATTTTCGTAAACTGCTGTTTTTCTGAGAAATAACTTAAACAGTAGTTTTGTACATTTTTTATTTCAAAGTACGTTATTTTTGCAAATAGTGTGTGAAGTTTGAAAGCATTAACTTAAAAATTATGCCCTAAAAATGAAGGTAATGATTTTTAAAATATTTAAAAATACGCGGTTTTACATTTAGCCAAACATTGGCGTCGAAAATTAGCTTTACGCCAAAGACTTTTGACCTGTTTCGCCATCGACCGCATCTAACTCAAGGGTTACACTAAAAAATTCTGCCTTAAACAGGGGGAAATCAGTAACTTTGGCGAATAAAAAAAAATGCGAGTGAAAAAGTTATTTTTTCGTCAATTTTTCTTTATATAATTTTCAAAATTAAATAACTATATATGTCAGATTAAGATGATAAAATGCATTCAATGCATTTCTGAGATTCATTTAAAATATTTATCAGTATCGAAATTTTTGTTCTCTTTCATAAAACTTATAGTTTACTTTAAAATAATGCCTAATGTATATTTCTTTTTTTGACATATAATTCCGTAAAAAAAAAAGGAAAAATTTGCCCAATTCGAAATTTTTTCCCCGGAAATAGTCAGTTAAATAGGCATAAATTCCTTAGGAAAAAAAGCTATGTTCATATTATATATTCTTTATTATTAATTGCTTTTTATTAAAATATCAAAAATCAATAAATTTTTTGCAATACATTTAAATGTAATTGTGAATCGAAATTTTTCAATCGTTATGTGTGAATATCCCCTCTTCAATAAAAAATTACTTTCAATTTTTACCTTCCATTTATCATTAACGCCTATTTTCACTTTCTGCTAAGAGTTTTTGTAGCGCAGTTGGTAGCACGTTGGAATCATAGCGGATCGACGGAGTGATATCCTGTCGTTCCGAGGTCGAATCCAGGGATCTCTATTTTTTCATTTCTGCTTATTTTTCCCACGTAAATTAATTTTACTGATAAATACTTATTTTAACATGATCCTCTGTTATTTTAATGTACTTTTTATTTATTTATTTATTTTTATTTTTTTGCCTTAAAAAAGGTTTTTTTCTGATTTTTAATCAGTCAAAGTAATTTCTATCTTTTTCAACAATTCCTAACAAGAAGCTTTCATTTCTGTTTATTTTTCCCACGTAAATTTTCAGTGCTGCCATTATTTAAGCAAACGGAATGTCACAATTAATTGCTAAATGAACATTTTTAATAAATTTTAATGTAAAAATATTAATAAGTTATAGTTTTGTATTATATAAATATCAATGAATTTAAAAGAAAATGATTTTTAAAAAGTTCATTGATATTTAGAATCAGTGATTAAAAATATCAAATGCCGAAGACTATCTTATTTTTTTAAGAATTAAAAAAAAAACTTTTTTTTTTTACAAAACAAAGAAATTTTGCATATTTTATGATTTTTTCTAAAATGAATCAACATCGTTACTTAGAAATAAAAATGATTTTCAAAACTTTTAGAATCAGTGATTTTAAAAAAAAGCCAAAAAATTTTGAACAAATTTTAATAGAACACTGAAAATACTTAAATCAATCATTTAATAATTTCTTCTTTTATAAAGGTAATTGCATGAAACCTTTTTCCTCCGTGTCGAATATTTCAAAAAATCCACACAATTTTACTTCAAGAATTAAAATAGTGGTGAAATTTTGTAATTTGAAAAATTTATATTTTCTGTCTTTTTTTCAGCATACAACTATTTTTAAAAAGGCTAAATTTTCGTTTCCGGGAAATAAAAAATTGCAACGAAAGAATTGGAAAGTGAGTGGGTGATTTTTAAATTCAGACTGTTTGCCTATTCGAGGGTTTTTGGTGACGGACCTCGAAATTTTCAACCATGCTCAAGTGACGAGGACGACACCTGAGCTTTCACCCATCTTTAATAATTACCACACCACACCAACGCAAGAACAAATTTCGAAACAGGGAGTTTTTATGACATTGTTAAAGAAATCACTCACATCGCGCGCATACACACACACACAAGTGCTATCGGCCTGAGGGAAACACGAAATTTCCATGAGGGTGAAGTTATTCACTCGGTAAAAGCCCGTGCAACGCCGGGCTAAGCGGAGAGGAAAGAAACAAAGAAATCAAAGTAATTTCGGAAAATAATATTGGAAGTGCTGAATTTGTGAAGATTGAGTGAATATTAACGTCCCACTGTTCAGCTACACGAGGCCTTTTGGGGACGGTCCACGTAATTTTGAGCCATGGTAAAGTGACGCGGACGACACCTGAGCTGGCACCCCCTCTCCTAACTACACCACCACACCAACGGGAGGACGTTTGTGCTCTCGACAGATTTTACGTGCATCCCTCCGATACACTGCGGGTCTTCAGTGGTACTAGGATCGAGAATTTGTGAAGAGAAGGGAAAATGTTAAGCAACAAAACCATGACATGCACTCATGGGACATGCACTCACGGGACATGCACTCACATCGTACGCGTCAAACCCCACAAAAGTGTTGGCGTTAGAATAAAAGGAGGAAATTAACATGGGGATTAAGTTATACCCTCGGTATAAGCCCGTGCAACGCCGGGCCATGAAAGCTAGTGTTAATATAAAATCAAAAGTCAAAGGGGTAATTTTAAATGGTTCTGGATCATATAAACGTGTTGTGGATTTTCATGTTGTACCCAAAATTACAAATATGATACATATTAATTCCTTTGATATTTCACATATTGTGTTTCCAAGCAGTGTGTATCTAGCAGACCCCACTTTTAATATTAGTATTTCTATCGATGCCTTATTATCAGCAGATATTTTCTTTGATATTTTGAAAGATGGTAAATACAAATTAGATAATGGTAACTAAATCTTACAAAACACTGAATTTGGCTATATAATTAGTGGTAACACCTCGAGGTTATCAAGTGGCTTATTGCATTGTGGTTTAATCACAAAAGACTTTGAAACTTTAAATGATACTTTAAAATCGTTCTGGGAAGTAGAAGAAATTGTACCCACCAAATTTGTTAGTGATGAACTTAAGAAATGCGATGAACATTTTTTGAAAACTATGACGAGGGACACTAACGGACGTATTTGCGTCGAGATGCCCATGAAAGACAATGACATTGAACTGGGACAGTCAAAGTCTACTGCTATTCGCAGATTAAAATTGTTGGAAATGCGATTTGTTAGAGAACCTCCTATAAAAGATAAATATATCGAATTTCTACAAGAATATGAGGATCTTGATCACATGCAGCGAGTTAAAGAAGAGGAGCCAGGATTACATTACTACATTCCTCACCATTCTGTGATTCGCCGAGAGTAAAACGACTAAGCTGAGAGTCGTGTTTGATGCGTCATGCAAAAGTAGCAACTGAAACTCTTTGAATGACATTTTGCTTAAAGGAGGCACTATTCAACCTGATTTGTTTGATATTCTTTTAAGATTTAGAAAATATGTTGTGGCTTTCTCGAGTTACATAAAGAAGATGTTTCGTCAGATAAAGGTGCAGGAGCATCAACAAGATTTTCTCAGAATTTTATGGAGACCATCGCCTGAAGAAGATATCGTGTCTTATCGCTTGAAAACGGTTACGTATGGGACCAAACCAGCTCCATATTTAGCTACCAGATGTCTTCTACAGCTAGCCCCTGAAGGGAAGAACAAGTACCCACTTGCCACTCCAGTTATCCAAAATAGCACCTACATGGATGACATTCTGTCAGGAGCAGACGACATCACTACTGCTAAAGAGATGCAGCGACAACTAATTGACTTGATGAAAGAGGGCTGTTTTCATCTTTACAAGTGGAGCGCCAACAGTGAGGAATTGTTGAAAGACGTGCCCACGGAAAACAAGAAGTTCCTCTTCAATGAAAATGATGAGTTAGTAAAGACATTGGGATTGTCATGGAGACCTAGAGAGGACACCTTCATGTATCAGATGAATTTGCTAGAGGTTCCAGTGACTATTACTAAAAGAACCGTCTTGTCATTTATCTCCAAATTGTACGATCCCCTAGGACTGCTTCAACCGATGATCATAAAGGCCAAAATGATGATTCAAAAAATTTGGCTATTAAAAATTGACTGGGATCAAAACTTGCCTCGTCAAGAAATTGAAAACTTCCAGAGATACGTGGCTGAGCTGCATCAACTGAAGGATTTGAAAATACCTCGGTGCATTTTATTGAAATATTCTGTTGCAGTTCAACTTATTGGATTTGCAGATGCATCAGCCCAAGCTTATGGTGCATGCCTATACGTAAAATCTGAGAATGCCAATGAAACTCAGATAAGATTACTCTGCAGCAAAACTCGCGTCGCCCCACTCAAAACTTTGTCAATACCTAGGCTCGAACTGCTTGCTGCGACATTATTGTCGAAATTGACCTCAAAGATTGTTAAAATTATTGATGTAGAATTTGATGAAGTTCATCTTTTTTCAGACTCGAAAGTTGTTTTGGACTGGATTCAAATGCAACCACACCTCTTAAAAGTCTTTGTGGCAAACCGAGTTTCTTTAATTCAAGAATTGACTCAAACCTTTTCCTGGCACCATGTAAAAACCAAGGAGAACCCTGCTGATTTGATTTCAAGAGGTGCAACTAAGTTTCAGCTTCAAGACGAACTTTGGTGGACAGGTTCTTCCTTTTTGAAGGACAAAACTTTGAACTCAGACTCTGTCGTGTCGCAGAAAGACGACAACTTTTTCGAAGAACTTAAAAACCCTAATATTGTATACTCATTCATCACCCATGCAGGCCCATCTGTATTCCTTGATAATTGTTTAAATATTACAAATAGTTTTACTAAACTTGTTCGGATTGTGAGTTATATTTTCAGGTTCTATTTCAATTGTAAGTATCCTACTTCTAAACAGTCTGGTGTTTTCACAAATCAAGAACTGGAAAGAGCTTTTCAAATGCTTTAATTGGAATAGTACAAAAGGAGAGTTTTTATGAAGAAATTAAATGTTTGGCTGCAGGTAAGGAAATTCCTAAAACAAGCAAGTTAAAATTTTTAAATGTTTAAAATTAAATTTTTAATTTTTAAATGGATGGAAAAGGTCTTCTCAGAGTTGGGGGAAGATTGGTAAATTCCAATATGTCATTTAGCTGTAAATTTCCAATTGTTCTACCTCATACTCATAAATTTTCCAAATTAATTATGTCGTACTATGACATAAAAATCTTGCATGTTGGCCCTCAGGCACTTTTATCCTTTGTTCGGCAGAAATTCTGGATTCTAAATGGCAGATCTCTAGCTCGTAAAATTACTCACGAATGTGTTACTTGCTTCAAATTTAAACCTAAACTTTGCGAGCAATTGATGGGTTCACTTCCAAGTGAACGTGTAAACCAGGGTTTTGTCTTTAATTGCTGTGGTATCGACTTTCTAGGGCCCTTCTATATTAATTATAAGGGGCAACGAAAGAGTGTTTATCATAAAATATATGTAACCATTTTTGTTTGTTTTGTTACCCGAGCCACTCATTTTGAAATTATTACTGTTTTAACGACTGGCGCCTTTATAGCCACGTTAAAAAGGTTCTTTGCTCGACGTGGAATTAGCAAAACACTTTTCACAGACAATGCTAAAACGTTTGTTGGGGCTCAACGAGAGCTAAAAAGCTTGTACCAGATGGTATGTAACCCAAATGAAGAGTTGGCAACATATTATGCATCAGAGAATATTAATTGGAACTTTTCTCCTCCCAGAGCACCTAATTTTGGAGGGCTCTGGGAGGCGGGAGTCAAATCCTTTAAATATCATTTTAAAAGAGTTGTTGGAGATGCCAAGCTAACATTTGAGGAATTTAGTACTGTCATGAACCAAGTAGAGGCAATTTTAAACTCACGCCCTATCTGTCTATTGTCTAATGATCCGGATGACTGTGAAGTCCTCACACCTGGCCATTTCTTAATTGGAAGACATTTAAATGCTATTCCCGAGCCTATTTTGATTAATTTAGAGATAAATAGATTGGATAAGTGGCAAAGGTTAACAAAAATGGTACAAATTATTTGGGTCAAATGTCATCGAGATTATCTTTCTAACCTACAGCAAAGAACAAAATGGTTAGTTAAACAAAACAATGTTAATGTAGGAACTCTAGTGTTATTAAAAGAAGATAATATGCCTACGTGTGCGAATGATGCTTAGGCAGAATTACGGAAGGCATACCTGGTTCAAATGGCCTGGTACGTGTAGTGAAAGTAAAAATGAAAGATAAAATTTTGAAAAGGTCTATCAATAGCATCGCAATTCTGCCTGTAGCAAATTTAATATCCTCTGTATAATTGCATATTTTTCTTGCTTATTATTTTTGATATTTGTTGTATTTGTATTTGTTATTTTGATATTTGTGCATATTTTGAATTATTTAGCTTTGTATATTGTAAAAAATTGTGTTTATTGATAGTTTGTAACAGTTCACTTCTATATTGATGTATGGTTGAAATTTGTTATTTCAACGTGGGGAGGGATGTTACGGACCATTGCGTCATCCCTTTTCACTTCACCCCTCTTGTACGGAGAAATAGAACCACCCCCCTTTTTGTATACTTTGTTTTTCGTTTCTTCTCTCTGTGTAGTTGTTGTTCGTTCGAGAATGAATAAAGAAAGTCTCCATTCGTTGGTAAAAATTCGTTGAATCGTTTTTTCGTATATAAAATTATTCCTGAGCTTCGACGTATGTGCAAAGTTTGTACAATAGCTATTCAACTACCATTAATCCTGGATTTCCTTCTTAGTAGTCATTTTAGCATTTTATATCAATTATTTACTTCTAGTAAGTAATTTCAGTTCAGAAAAACTTTTTTTTGGCAACATCAACTCGAGTTTTGCCCACCTTGTCATCGAATAGTTGTTTCATGTCTATAGACCAGGGGTCGGCAACCTTTTAGCTGTGGCGTATCAAACCAATCTACCCATTTGATTCATTGTATCCCACAGTAGGGCATTTTTGAAGCAATTCAAAAATTGACAAATGTGTTGAGTAATGCAAAGTGCCACTGAGAATTGTACCGCGTGCCGCATGTGGCCTGTGTGACACAGGTTGCTGACCCTCTACGCGCACTGGTAATGGTTTGCACATTTTGTTTTATCTCTATAATTGTTTACGCCAAAAATTAAATGGCACGAAACCGTTGTAACAAGAATTTTATTAGAGCGTTTTCCTCTACGCTCTTTCTCATACAAAGTTTACACATACACTGACTCTATACACTCTAGCGCCCTCTCGCGACAAATATTCACTTGTTATTGTGGGCGTCACAAGAATTATTTGTTCAACACTGAACATCCACCCCCGGGTTGAATGACACATTCAACAATTCACAAATAACACAATAATGCACAATACAAAAACAATAATACATAAAAAAGGTAAAGTACTCAAATACACAAAATTGAATTGAAAAAATACAGATTTGAAATTTTTACATACATTATTCACTTGAAAAGGGTAAAACACAAAGTTTAGTTATAGGACGTTTAAAAACTCCATTTTTAGTTTTCACTAACACTACTCTTATTTTATTATCTTTACCATAGTACACTTCAAGAATTCGACCAAGAGGCCAGTTACACACAGGTAAATTATCTTCTTTCAGAATTACCATATCATTTATTTTTACATTATTCTTTGCAAAATACCATTTATTTCGATTTTGAAGTGTATTTAAAAAATTATTTGACCAAAGTTTCCAAATCTGTTGCACAATTTTTGTTAGCTTTTGCCACACTTTTAACCTGTTATCAGACACTTCAGTTAAACTTGGCTTTGCAACGGCTGTAATAGAGCGACCAACTAGGAAATGACCAGGAGTCAAAGCGTCAAAATCGTCAGGGTCACACAACAAAGGATAGAGGGGACGCGAGTTAAGAATTCCCTCAATTTGGTTATGAATAGTTAAAAATTCTTCGTATGTAAATCTTAAATTTACCATTACACGCCTAAGTTGATATTTGACGGATTTCACTCCGGCCTCCCACAAGCCTCCGTAATGTGGTCATATATGTGTATATACAACGATAACAGAAAAAATTAATAATAAGGATACATTATATGAATTTTTAATGTCCAACCTAGATAAGGATTGATTATATTACCTCCTGGGCAATGGCAATTATTTTATCTCCTGGGCTCCTCCTCAAAAGTGTTTGTTTGGGGGAAGGACAAGTGTCCGGTTCCCCTTGTGTTTCAACTGGTGTTGCAGAGGAGGGGGACATTCCCGGTCCCCGCGGGATCAAGGACTTCGGTAGTTTTCCATTCAGGGTTCCGATTTGACCTCGTAACTTTTCGCCTGATACCGTCCAAGGAAGGGTCTCTGCTGTGCTCTTTTCACTCTATTTCTTTTTGTCCCGCACGAGCTGCGCTTTTCCTTCACAACACAAATCTCCATGATGGTCACTTCCGGTTGGACTCGCCGTTTAAAAACACTATTTTGAAGTTTTTGAGAGTATTCACTCAATCTCAGTTTGAGTCTAACTCTCTTAAGCAGTTTAGCTTTCGTTGTCTTCGTTCTTTCTTGCAATGCTTGTCGCCTTCTCATTATACCAAATCGGTTGATAAAGTCAAGCAATTCCAAAGCATGTTTTTCTACTCCTCGCTTATCTAGCGAATTTTTACGATTAAAACACGAATGATGGGGCACAAATATAACGTTGCTTGAGACCTTTAAATTCGAGTTAACACACACAGGATTAACATCTTTAGTTTTATCCTTTATCACATCGACTGATGTTTCTTCTTTTTCTTGATACATCTCATCAGCAGAAATTGGCGGTACATTAAATGAGTCTCTAGATAAACGTTTTTCTTCCCCGATAGCGACAGGTCGTGCTACAGCATCTGGATCAACACTAAGCATTTTGGCTCGTTCACTTTTAACTTGTTTTTGCTCTTGCATTATTTTGCACCTTTCTTTTTCCAATATCATTTCCTTTTCCAACGCCGTTCTTTCGTGTGCACTAGCGTCAAATATTATTCGCAGTTTCTTTGCGAGAGATTCATTTTTTATCATCACTTGGCGAGGAAGACAAAACACTGGGTTATTCGTTGAAATAAAATGATTTGTTGCCTCATCAGTTATTCCCTCATCCAAATAATTCTTTAAAGCCTTACAATACTCAGAATACAACACCTTATCACTTTGCACGTTTCTCATAAGACTTCCGAGTTGTCCTTTCACTAAATTAAAATCATCACTCAACTCATTACTATCTCTTATTAACCCACAATGAATATTATTATTTCTCACTTCACCTCCTACACTTCCGCTAGCGACATATCCGAACACAGTATTTTGTAATAATAGTCGAGAATCCCCACAATAAATTTGGCCTGGTCTCAGTAATTCGTAAAATATTTCCGCCCCTAATAACACATCAATTTTACCAGGAATATTAAATTTATAATCTGCTAGTTTAATCTCTTTTGGTTTATCTAACGATACATTTATTATTTTACTCGGAGTCAAATCGGTTATCTTTTTTACAATTAATAAATTTAGCTCTTTTTTGAAACTTAAATCGTCATTACTTATGGTGGTTGTAACGCACCCATTTATTGCCATTATCGATTCATTCAAACATGATACTAACAAATTAATTTTCTCATTTTTTAATTGTAATTTATCCGCACAATCCTTAGTTATAAAATTTCCTTAGTTATATTTGCACTTCATGCAAGATGCCAAATCTATCTCTAAGGTAACACTGGACGCTACTGAGTAAAACTGTTTTTGTTGTATTTTTTAAGAAGCTGGTAGCTAACCACTTTTCTTCATTCTCAGTTAGGGGGAAAGCGATGTCATCTGATTCTCTCTGCCCCACAAACGCGGGTACTCGGGGGTTAAGGACGCTCCCTTCAACTCTTTGTGTGGGTGCGGAAGATTTATTGTTCGTTTGGGGGAAGTGAATAAGGCGGTTATGTGGCTTTCCACAGAAGCAGTTCCTCGCCCTGCACTTTCTAACATTGCAGTCCGAAGAAAGACACTTGAAACACAGATAATTGGAGTTCAAGAAATCCACTCTTTCACTGACGCTGAGAGATTTAAAATTGGGGCATAAATACAGCGGGTGGAATCCGTTTGATTTACAACAAAAACATTTCACATTTTTAATAGAAGAAAAGTTAACACTTGCAATATTTTTTGAACCACGATGATTATAGACATCATTACGCTTGTATTTTGGAAAAAAACTTTGTTCTTTAATTTTTCCCTTGGATGATATAAAATATCACACTCACGACCCAACTCTTGTGGTTTATACCACATTTCGCCTTGTTTAATGCCAATATGCGCACTTAATTCTCTGTCTAATGTCTCTGTTACCTTATCTGATATAATTAACTCACAAACTGATTTAAAATCGTTTACCTCCCGCAAACGGCAATAGTAATTGAAATTTGCGCTTAATCTGGACGCGAATTGAACATATCTCTCGTTCTGTAATTTTTGAGCATTTTTAAACTGATTTAAACATTCATAGGGGGTCGGTTGAAATTCTTTTAACACAATTGCTTTTAGTTTATCATAATCACCTAAATCCTCTTCTCGAAGATAAACCATTAAATTATTTGCTTTTTCTCCTAGTATATTCAAAAGAATTTCGGGTTTTAATTTCTCAGGAACATTTTTAGTTTTAAATGCCTTTTCAATAGATTGAAAAAATAAATTAAACGACTCTGCTCTTTGTGGTACTGGGATAGTTAAAGTTTTAATACCCTTTATTAAACTTTCAATATTATACTCGGTTGTTATTAATTGATTTTCCTTTTGTGAAGGTACATTTTTACTCGATTGATTATGTAATTTTGCTATTTCTAACTCCTTCTCTAACTGTGACAGTTTAATTTTTTCAATTTCTAGTTTATTTTTGTTTTCATTTCTTCTATCGTTTATTTCCTCCAACACACAATCAATAATAGTCTGATACGTTTCTTTATCATTGTTGTAAATCTCACTCTCCTGTATTAACTCTCTTAAATCTAAAACTTTAGCATTATCAGGTACATCTAATTTTAACTCCTCTGCAATAGCCCTCAATTCATCCTTTTTAAATTTACCGATACTCATTTTCACAAAATAAAAAGTTATCTCAATCACAAATAAATCACAAAATAATTATCTCAACCACAAATAATTATCTCAATAACAAAATAAAGTTAACTCAGCCACAATTGAAACACATATAAATCACAAAATAATTAACTCAACCAGAAATAAATCACAAAATAATTATCTCAACCACAAAATAATTACACCTCAAAACACTATTAAAAAATAGATGACTAACCTCTCACCAAGTGATGTCAGTTAAATCTCCACGAAAAGCATCACACGTTAGAGCTTTTGTTTTCATTTTTTGCACACATACACGGTTTAAAATTCTTGATCTTCGGTCCCGGCCATCTCCGGCTCGACGGACCATCTACGCGCACTGGTACTGGTTTGCACATTTTGTTTTATCTCTATAATTGTTTACACCACAAATTAAATGGCACGAAACCGTTGTAACAAGAATTTTATTAGAGCGTTTTCCTCTATGCTCTTTCTCATACAAAGTTTACACATACACTGACTCTATACACTCTAGCGCCCTCTCGCGACAAATATTCACTTGTTATTGTGGGCGTCACAAGAATTATTTGTTCAACACTGAACAGACCCCTTCTATAGACCAAGACTCCTTCTCCTACACCATAGCCTGCTCCTCCATTTTCACACAGCACAGG
The DNA here is from genome assembly GCA_019973975.1 of Trichonephila clavata. Taxonomy (NCBI): domain Eukaryota; kingdom Metazoa; phylum Arthropoda; class Arachnida; order Araneae; family Nephilidae; genus Trichonephila; species Trichonephila clavata. The sequence goes on along the minus strand of BMAO01031983.1, from coordinate 12,511 downwards.
AAAAACATATTTTTGTAGAAATAGTTTTAAGTAAAATGGAGTATTTTGGCACTGCCGAACAAACCGCAATGTTCAACTGACAAATTCTGAGCCTGAGGCACATGCAGAGGCGGATTAAGCGGGTGACGGACCTGGCAGCCGCCAGGGGCCCCCAGCTCTAGAGGGGCCCCAAGCTTGATGGATTCCACTTATAAGTTCAACGTGCAAAAAAAAAAAAAAATCTTGAACCGAAATTGCAACCCCGATATTTCCTCGTTTTTGAGTCGTGTAGCAGCCCTAGCCATCTTTTTCTTGTATACCTGTATTGTTGCAATCTGTACAAACTTTTCACATGCATTTTTTTTGTCCAAATTTTATTTCAAGCAAATGAATGCTATTTAAATCAAACAAGTTCGTTTTCAGTTTACAGGTGTGCTCGACTACTCTCAGGTACATTTTGCAATGATCGAAAAAAAAAATCCGAACACCAAGTAAAAAATATTGTCGACTAATAAAACTTCGGCAATACAAATCGGTAATAGGCTACCAATACAAATGTATAGGTAGCATATTAAATTGATTAAAGTTTCAAGATCAATAATGATACATTAAAAACTGGTATAACCGCCACAATTTTAAATACAAGCATGCAAACGTGCATGCCTCGTGTCGTACTGGTACCGGATATCAGTATGTGGGATGGAATTGCATGCTTGTAGTCCTTGATCGGTCATTATAAGGTTGTTTAATTCTGGTTGTGGATGAAGCTGACATTGCGTTCAATGATGTCGCATTCCTGCTCCATTGGAAAAAGATCTGGTAATCTAGCAGGCCAACTCAACACGTCGTCACTCTATAGAGCCTGTTGGATTACAACAGGAATGAGGGAGCACGATATCCTATTGGAAAACTCCCCTTGAATGATGTTTATAAATCGCAGTGTATCGCCAGACTGGCGTTCTAGTTTGCAGTCAGGGTGTGTGAATTAACTTCGAGAGTGCTCCATCAATCAAAGAAAAGAAGCAAAGAAATAATGAAAACCACCACTAGAAATTTATCGAGTTGCAAGAGAAAGCCTAATGTAGAAATATTTTTGAAAATATTTTTAACTATACCGCTATCTCGAATGCATCAGGCGAAAGATCTTTTTCAGTTTTAAAACGTGTTGAAATAATTTAAGAAATACTATGGGAGAAAAGACAAATTGAACAATATGGTCGTATTATATACAGAACAAAATGTTTTGGACAAAATAGATATGGCAAAAATAATTGATGAATTTGCCAAAGAGAAATCAATTTGTATAGAGAAACTGTAAGCTCTTTAGTAAGGTTTTATTTTTTTATATACAGTTATGATTTTTCTTTAACCGTTGAGTTTTATTATTAGCAATACATTTTATTTTGAGAATTTAAAGTAAGCGGCTCTTTTCACTATTTTAGTTTTCCGACTCTTGAGCTCATGGGCCTCAAACCGTTTACCGCCAGGGGCCTCCAATTACCTTAATCCGCCTCTGGGCACATGTTAAAAGTCTTGTGTCTTTGCCAAGTAATATTCGAAACGAATCGGAGATGTATTTCATACTTTGCCGGTTTCTCATTAGGCATTCTATAGAATGCCTAGGCTATGTGTGAAATATGAAGCATTTCATACACTGCCGGCTAGTATTAGGTATTCTATAGAAAGACAGATTTCATACTTTGCCGGTAACATAAAAAAAAAAATTTCAAGACTCTATCTTAAACAGAAAAAATAGCTTAAAGGATTAGAAAACACTTATATCTTCAAAATTAAAAGTCTGAGAAAAACGCACTTAAAATTGTTTGTAAAGCCATAAAACAAAAACTTATGACTGTGAAGCTCTAATTTTTTAATATGTTATTTTCCAATGTACGTTCTTTCTTAATACACTATTGTAATTAAATATGACTGAAAATATTTTTTTAATTCAAAAAATATTTTTGCATAATATTGATAGCATATGTTACGACGACAGTTTATTCAGCTTGTGACGGGTGCTTACGCGTTTCACTAACCTTCTCTCAATTCCTTTAAGATTGTTTTTATTTTAACCAATCCCCGCAGAGAGCCAAAAGTGTGACTTATGCAAACAAGATAGTTTCGGGTTTAGCGAGTTCGAAAAAGATATAAAAGGGAGAAATGAAATGAAGAGAGGAGGATGACTACGTGGTTTGATAGAGGAGATAACTACGAGGTTGGTTAAGAAGGTGATTCTGAGAGGTTAGTTTAACTAGTGAAGTTTGTTCGCCGTAGGAAGATTATTGAAAAAGGCTCATTAATTCGGTTCGGACGGAACTGAAGATATCAAGGATTGAAGCCGCTCTTTAGATCCATCAAGTATTAAAGAATCTTGCCTTAAAAAGATATCAGGTCTGTTATTTTCATAAATTAGATATAAATGCGTAGTTTGATTGTATGCGTTATTCTCCGTGGTTTCAGCTAGTGTTCCGTCGTTCATAATTGAATTCTTATTGCACTCCACTGTAATTTGTGGTTCTTAAAGTTTGATTAATATTTGTGTATTTCTATAATAAGAAAGATTAATAAATAATATTGGTTTATTAATTAAGTAGTCGTCAATTATGAATCCAACATACCCGAATTTAGATAATATGCAAAGGGGAGTTAATAATCATAGGGGTAGTGAGAGACTACGACACTGGCGCCCAAACGAAATACCGGAATTAAGAGCAGGTGCAGGATTTAGAGTTTTGCCGGAATTATTTTTTTCGGGTAAAGAAAATGTGTCTGAGTTTATTTCCAATATCGATGACAATATAGCCTACTATGAAATACCGGCGAATCTAGCATGTGCGTATTTAAAAGGTCATTTAATTGGGAGAGCGTTAGACTGGTTTGAAGTGATAGGCTTCGAGTGTGCAAATGAAGTAGCGACTGCATTTGCAACACTTAAAAAGAAATTGTCAGATAGTTTTCCGGTAATACGGAATAAATCAGAGCTAGAAGCTCAGTTTTTTTCATCAAAACAACGGAGAGGTCAAGCCCCGTCAGACTTTATTTTTCAGCTATTAAAAATACATAAAACTTTGGATTTGAATTATGATGAGATAAAATTGATCGATCACATAGTAATGCGACTAGAACCCCAAATAATGGATTATTTAGAAGTTCGAAACCCCACAACGAAAGCTCAGTTGATAGAGTTGGTAGACCGGTATGAGGAACGTCATAGCTGCAGGGAAAACCAGGGTTCGAGTAATAATTTTGCTAGTCGAAGTTGGGATATGAGTAGGAATCCTGAGGAAAGAAGGAATAATAGAAATTGGAGAGATACTGGGGTCGGAAATAGTCAAAATGATCAAAGAGGACTAGGCAGGGGTGCGAATAATTTTTCTCGTCGTAATTATCAAAATCAAGGATTCGAGGGAGGAAATCGCTACAATCAGCCAAATCAGCGAACAGACCGGTATCAGAACCGTAGGATGGTGGTTAGGAAGGGTCCTAATGATGATTCAGCAAAGCAGAATTGGAGGCGTGTTGATTGCAACAGCGAAAGGTAAAGAAATGCCAATTTAAACTTTCAAAGAGATCGTATTGAGTCAAATCCTCCTAATAGAATTAAACTTAATTCATTGCGATTATCACCAGTTGAACTTCCGTATGTGCCAATTCTTTTGCATGATACATTTCTAAAAGCGCTCTGGGATACAGGTGCGGAAAAGTCATTTATTTCAGAAAAAACATACCGGTCATATTTTTCTTTCTGTCCTATTAAAAAATCGTTAGCTGAAGTAGTTACAGCTCAAGGGTCACAATGCAGAAATTTAGGCACAGTTGAGTTAAGAATTAAAATAAGAGAATTTTCGAAGTTGTGGAAATTTCATGTGATTGCTGAGATGCAATATCCATGCATCCTAGGTATTGATTTTATGTCACATGCAAAGATTAGTTTGGACTTTCTGTCTAAATCGTTAATCATTCCGGATTCGCAAATGGAAAAAGTGGCAATTTCGGACGAACCGGTTCAGATAGATTTATCTAACACTAAGTTAAATTCAAAACAAAAACAAGAATTACAGATTTTGTTTAAGGAATTTCAGGGGTTGTTTTCACTTAAGCCTGGTCTGACACATGTGTTTTGTCATGAAATTGACACGGGTGATAGTCCTCCTGTTTTTTCGAGACCTTATCGCTATGACAGGGTCAAACAGGGTATCATCGACTACCATGTTCAGAAGATGTTGAATGATGGAACAATAGTTCCAACAACATCGCCCTACGCATCTCCAGTTGTTTTATGTCGGAAGAAAAACGGGTCACCGTTAGATGACCCAGCAGCTTATAGGTTTGCAATAGATTATAGGAAATTAAATGCGATCACGAGATATCCGCGATATCCGCTACCAATAATTGATGATTTGATCACTAATATTCCACACACCGAAATTATGTCATCACTTGATTTACGCAGCGGATACTTTCAGATGGCAGTAGACCACAAAGATGTTCATAAGACGGCGTTTGTTACAAAAAATGGTACTTTTGCATTTACTCGCATGCCATTTGGCCTTTCGGGGGCAGCTCCAAATTTTCAAAGGGCCATAGAGATGATCCTCAAGCCAGTCCTCGGGCGTTTTGCCCACTGTTATATGGATGACGTGATTATTTCGTCTCCATCTTTTGAAAGCCATGTAGAACACTTACGGGAAGTATTCAGATTGTTGCAGGAGGCTGGTTTAACGTTGAATCGCGAGAAATGTCATTTCGCGAGGGAACAATTACGTTATTTGGGTTTAGTTATTAATAAAGAAGGAGTTAAAACAGATGAGGAGAAGGTAAAAGCAATTATTGAAATGAAACCTCCGAAAACTGCAAAACAAATAGCAAAATTTTTAGGAATGACGGGTTGGTATCAAAAGTTTATTAAAAACTACGCAAACATGTGTGAGCCCTTATATAATTTAAAACGAAAAAACTCTAAGTTCCGTTGGTCGGAATCAGCGCAGGAAGCCTTTGATCGTATTAAGAAAGCACTGACAGAAGCTCCAGTGTTACAATTACCAGATTTTTCCCAACCTTTTGAACTCTATACGGATGCGAGCTCAGTGGGGGTAGGAGCAGTATTGACACAGAATAATAGGCCTATGGCGTTTGCCTCGAGAACTTTAAACCGAGCAGAAAGGAATTATAGTGTGACGGAACGTGAATGTTTAGCTGTCATATGGGCATTAAATAAATATCGCACGTATTTCGGATCCTTGCCGGTTAAAGTGATAACAGACCATGCTGCACTTACCAAATTAACGAATGGAAAGAATTTGTCGTCTAGAATGATAAGGTGGGCGCTTAAGTTGGCAAATTTTTATGTAGAATGGGAACATCGCCCAGGTACGCAAAATTTAGTGGCTGATATGTTGTCTCGAAACCCGTTAGAAAGTAATGAAGAACCAAAGGTGTCTTGTGCGGTGATTAGATCGTTAGTATTATCGTCTAGAGAACAGTTGAGAGAGGAACAGAGAAATGACCCGGAGCTAGGTCACATCATGAAGTTTTTGGAAAATCCGGACGATAGTTCCATTAATGAATCAATCTGTAGAAATTGGTCCCATGACTTTAAAATCGTTGACGGATTGCTATATTATGCAAAATATACAACCACACTAGGTGAATTAAGGGTATTTATACCTAAAACATTACGTAAAGATGTTATGCGAGAATTCCATGACTCGCCGATGGCAGGCCATTTAGGCAAAAAGAAAACCTACTTAAAATTAAAAGACGCGTGTTATTTCCCGTACATGAGGAAATACATTTATAAATATATAGCAACCTGCGACCAATGCCAAAAAGTCAATTATAAAAACAGATTACCAGCTGGTCAATTAATTCCGATAATAACGAATTTTCCGAATGAAATCGTATCTTTAGATTTGTTAGGCCCATACCCTGCAAGTAGTCCAGAACGCTATAGATTTATTTTAGTAATTACAGATAATTTTTCTAAATGGGTTGAAATAGTTCCCTTAAGGAAAGCTTCGGCTAAAGCAATTGCCAATGCATTTTTTGAGAATTATATTGCGCGTTATGGAGCTCCTGTAATATTAGTCACCGAAAACGGCCCCCAAATGATATCCGAAGTTTTTGAGCAAGTATGTCGCAGGTTGAACATAAAACACGTTAAAACTGTGGTATATCGTCCACAAGCTAATCAAACAGAAAGAGTTAATCGCACTCTTTTAAAAATGATTTCGAGTTTTGTGGCGGATAATCACACTAACTGGGATCAATTTCTGCAAGAGTTCGGTTATGCTATTAGGACAGCAGTACATGAGACAACGGGTAAAACACCGGCGGAATTATTTTTAGGTCGAAATTTAATCACCCTTTTCAGAATTCAGTTATGGTAACTGATGGATCAGATTTAGTTTGTGGGAACATAGAAAGGTTGTTTGAGGAGGCTAGAATTCATACAAAGCGCCAGCAAGAGAAGTGGGCGAAATATTATAATAAAAAGAGGCGTGAAAATAATGTGAAAGTTGATGATCTAGTATTAGTTCAAACTCACCCGTTAAGTTCGACATGTAAGAAAATAGTAATTAAATTTATCCCAAAGTTTGAGGGCCCATATAAAGTTCTGAGTGTAAAAAATAATAATAATTTAGTAATATTAAAATTTGGTAAAAGAATAACGGTTAATGTGGACCAGGTGAGAATTTACCATCAAAGAGAAGACAGTGTTGCCGAGTCGGAAAGTGACAATAGTAGTGATCATGGTGCAGTGGCATCAGTCAGGTCGGATGATGGGCAGTCGAGATTGGTGCAATCGGAGAGTGATGGGGGTTGTCGTAGAGGATTGAAATCAGGAAATTTAAATGGTAGTAGAGATATAGTTGCGAATAGACGCGATGGAGTGGAGGTGAGAAAAAAACGTGGACGGACGGAATCTGCTGTTTCTTCGGGGGTGACGTGTATAATTTCAGGAAAAAAAGACCCTATTGGACTGAAAGAGAGAAAAGAGGAAGACCAGACTCTTGGAGAGAAAACATACAAAAGAAGAAGAGACCAGAGGTCCAGGTATCCCGAGAAAAGAGAAAGATTTCCTCGTCAATGCCCTCTCGCCCCTCCAGAAAGCGGTATAGAAAGGTGGAAGAAAATAGTTCTGAAAGAGCAGTTCCAGGACCATCCCACAGATTCAAGTACAACAGACCTCATCAGGAAAGGAGCTGTCCATACAATCTTCGGAGCCGACGTCGAGTGGACAACAGCCAAGTTCCAGTTCTCACAAATTAAAACCACGCCTCCGCAGGAGCATATCAACTTCAACGGACTCGATGGAAGAGGAGACCCAGAAGGTGGGAGCGCAGAGAGGACAACCCTAGGACAAGGTCATCCAGCACAGAGGCCATGGTTCGAGACAAAGCCTATGCAGATTGGATCTAAAGACTAGCCAGGTTGTATAATTCTAATTTGTTTATTTTTCCTCTGACAGACAGTTCGGAGTATTTTCTATGTGGGCTAGTCTATTTTTTTTGTAAAATTAACCTACAAAAGTTGCTGCGTTGTGTGTATTTTTATTTTGGTTGAAAAAAACTTTTATATTTAATTTTTTTCCAAATTGTGGAAAAACTTTTGTTGAATTGCAATTGTTTTGCTACACATTAAAGACGAGGCTTTATATGTGAGATTACTTGTATTGTTTGTTGTAATATATTCTATGTAAAAATGTATATATTTTTGTGTGTAACTATTAAGACGTATAAGTAATGTCTGGTTTCTGGGCGCGGCGTAATTAGGATTACTAACAAAAAACATTAACAGCGCAGCGCGATTGATTGGGAATTTTTGAAAATGAAACCAGATAAAGGTTATTTTGTTATGAAACTATATATATATAATATAATGTATGCCATATTTTATGTCAATAAGGAAGTTGTATAAAAGTTCTGTGCATTTAATGTCATGTTTTAGAAAAAATTGACAAGGTTTCCTTTCAGGGCAGCAGTCCCTGAACATAGTGATGCGATGAAAATGATGTCGTGAGAAGATATTAATTTAAAATTTTTTATTTATTAGCACTTAAGTAAAGTGCATGATCAGGGGTTTTTCCTGGAAAGGTTTTCCCCTGATCTTCGCCCGAATGGGATGCACTGAAGGGATTGTATGTTTGTACAAGAGCAATAAATTGGAGTGGAGTACCCCTTTTGAGTAGTCATTTCTGTGTGCTAGTTTAATTAAAGTTTCTAACTTAGAGAGTTAAAATTTTCGGCAAATCCAGTGTTTTCAGGCATTATAAAGTTCGTGAGTTAACTTTCTACAAGTTCAGTATTTTTAGGCATTCTAGAGTAGTTAAAATTTTGTGCAGGTTCAGTGTTTTTCAGATGTTAGGTAAATTAAGCGAGTTGTTGCAGGTCGTTTAGACCTTCAATAAGTCACGCTTTTTTTCTCGGAGGGGGTTGTGACGGGTGCTTACGCGTTTCACTAACCTTCTCTCAATTCCTTTAAGATTGTATTTATTTTAACCAATCCCCGCAGAGAGCCAAAAGTGTGACTTATGCAAACAAGATAGTTTCGGGTTTAGCGAGTTCGAAAAAGATATAAAAGGGAGAAATGAAATGAAGAGAGGAGGATGACTACGTGGTTTGATAGAGGAGATAACTACGAGGTTGGTTAAGAAGGTGATTCTGAGAGGTTAGTTTAACTAGTGAAGTTTGTTCGCCGTAGGAAGATTATTGAAAAAGGCTCATTAATTCGGTTCGGACGGAACTGAAGATATCAAGGATTGAAGCCGCTCTTTAGATCCATCAAGTATTAAAGAATCTTGCCTTAAAAAGATATCAGGTCTGTTATTTTCATAAATTAGATATAAATGCGTAGTTTGATTGTATGCGTTATTCTCCGTGGTTTCAGCTAGTGTTCCGTCGTTCATAATTGAATTCTTATTGCACTCCACTGTAATTTGTGGTTCTTAAAGTTTGATTAATATTTGTGTATTTCTATAATAAGAAAGATTAATAAATAATATTGGTTTATTAATTAAGTAGTCGTCAATTATGAATCCAACATACCCGAATTTAGATAATATGCAAAGGGGAGTTAATAATCATAGGGGTAGTGAGAGACTACGACACTGGCGCCCAAACGAAATACCGGAATTAAGAGCAGGTGCAGGATTTAGAGTTTTGCCGGAATTATTTTTTTCGGGTAAAGAAAATGTGTCTGAGTTTATTTCCAATATCGATGACAATATAGCCTACTATGAAATACCGGCGAATCTAGCATGTGCGTATTTAAAAGGTCATTTAATTGGGAGAGCGTTAGACTGGTTTGAAGTGATAGGCTTCGAGTGTGTAAATGAAGAAGCGACTGCATTTGCAACACTTAAAAAGAAATTGTCAGATAGTTTTCCGGTAATACGGAATAAATCAGAGCTAGAAGCTCTGTTTTTTTCATCAAAACAACGGAGAGGTCAAGCCCCGTCAGACTTTATTTTTCAGCTATTGAAAATACATAAAACTTTGGATTTGAATTATGATGAGATAAAATTGATCAATCACATAGTAATGCGACTAGAACCCCAAATAATGGATTATTTAGAAGTTCGAAACCCCTCAACGAAAGCTCAGTTGATAGAGTTGGTAGACCGGTATGAGGAACGTCATAGCTGCAGGGAAAACCAGGGTTCGAGTAATAATTTTGCTAGTCGAAGTTGGGATATGAGTAGGAATCCTGAGGAAAGAAGGAATAATAGAAATTGGAGAGATACTGGGGTCCGAAATAGTCAAAATGATCAAAGAGGACTAGGCAGGGGTGCGAATAATTTTTCTCGTCGTAATTATCAAAATCAAGGATTCGAGGGAGGAAATCGCTACAATCAGCCAAATCAGCGAACAGACCGGTATCAGAACCGTAGGATGGTGGTTAGGAAGGGTCCTAATGATGATTCAGCAAAGCAGAATTGGAGGCGTGTTGATTGCAACAGCGAAAGGTAAAGAAATGCCAATTTAAACTTTCAAAGAGATCGTATTGAGTCAAATCCTCCTAATAGAATTAAACTTAATTCATTGCGATTATCACCAGTTGAACTTCCGTATGTGCCAATTCTTTTGCATGATACATTTCTAAAAGCGCTCTGGATACAGGTGCGGAAAAGTCATTTATTTCAGAAAAAACATACCGGTCATATTTTTCTTTCTGTCCTATTAAAAAATCGTTAGCTGAAGTAGTTACAGCTCAAGGGTCACAATGCAGAAATTTAGGCACAGTTGAGTTAAGAATTAAAATAAGAGAATTTTCGAAGTTGTGGAAATTTCATGTGATTGCTGAGATGCAATATCCATGCATCCTAGGTATTGATTTTATGTCACATGCAAAGATTAGTTTGGACTTTCTGTCTAAATCGTTAATCATTCCGGATTCGCAAATGGAAAAAGTGGCAATTTCGGACGAACCGGTTCAGATAGATTTATCTAACACTAAGTTAAATTCAAAACAAAAACAAGAATTACAGATTTTGTTTAAGGAATTTCAGGGGTTGTTTTCACTTAAGCCTGGTCTGACACATGTGTTTTGTCATGAAATTGACACGGGTGATAGTCCTCCTGTTTTTTCGAGACCTTATCGCTATGACAGGGTCAAACAGGGTATCATCGACTACCATGTTCAGAAGATGTTGAATGATGGAACAATAGTTCCAACAACATCGCCCTACGCATCTCCAGTTGTTTTATGTCGGAAGAAAAACGGGTCACCGTTAGATGACCCAGCAGCTTATAGGTTTGCAATAGATTATAGGAAATTAAATGCGATCACGAGATATCCGCGATATCCGCTACCAATAATTGATGATTTGATCACTAATATTCCACACACCGAAATTATGTCATCACTTGATTACGCAGCGGATACTTTCAGATGGCAGTAGACCACAAAGATGTTCATAAGACGGCGTTTGTTTACAAAAAATGGTACTTTTGCATTTACTCGCATGCCATTTGGCCTTTCGGGGGCAGCTCCAAATTTTCAAAGGGCCATAGAGATGATCCTCAAGCCAGTCCTCGGCGTTTTGCCCACTATTATATGGATGACGTGATTATTTCGTCTCCATCTTTTGAAAGCCATGTAGAACACTTACGGGAAGTATTCAGATTGTTGCAGGAGGCTGGTTTAACGTTGAATCGCGAGAAATGTCATTTCGCGAGGGAACAATTACGTTATTTGGGTTTAGTTATTAATAAAGAAGGAGTTAAAACAGATGAGGAGAAGGTAAAAGCAATTATTGAAATGAAACCTCCGAAAACTGCAAAACAAATAGCAAAATTTTTAGGAATGACGGGTTGGTATCAAAAGTTTATTAAAACTACGCAAACATGTGTGAGCCTTATATAATTTAAAACGAAAAAACTCTAAGTTCCGTTGGTCGGAATCAGCGCAGGAAGCCTTTGATCGTATTAAGAAAGCACTGACAGAAGCTCCAGTGTTACAATTACCAGATTTTTCCCAACCTTTTGAACTCTATACGGATGCGAGCTCAGTGGGGTAGGAGCAGTATTGACACAGAATAATAGGCCTATGGCGTTTGCCTCGAGAACTTTAAACCGAGCAGAAAGGAATTATAGTGTGACGGAACGTGAATGTTTAGCTGTCATATGGGCATTAAATAAATATCGCACGTATTTCGGATCCTTGCCGGTTAAAGTGATAACAGACCATGCTGCACTTACCAAATTAACGAATGGAAAGAATTTGTCGTCTAGAATGATAAGGTGGGCGCTTAAGTTGGCAAATTTTTATGTAGAATGGGAACATCGCCCAGGTACGCAAAATTTAGTGGCTGATATGTTGTCTCGAAACCCGTTAGAAAGTAATGAAGAACCAAAGGTTCTTGTGCGGTGATTAGATCGTTAGTATTATCGTCTAGAGAACAGTTGAGAGAGGAACAGAGAAATGACCCGGAGCTAGGTCACATCATGAAGTTTTGAAAATCCGGACGATAGTTCCATTAATGAATCAATCTGTAGAAATTGGTCCCATGACTTTAAAATCGTTGACGATTGCTATATTATGCAAAATATACAACCACACTAGGTGAATTAAGGTATTTATACCTAAAACATTACGTAAAGATGTTATGCGAGAATTCCATGACTCGCCGATGGCAGGCCATTTAGGCAAAAAGAAAACCTACTTAAATTTAAAAGACGCGTGTTATTTCCCGTACATGAGGAAACACATTTATAAATATGTACAACCTGCGACCAATGCCAAAAAGTCAATTATAAAAACGGATTACCAGCTGGTCAATTAATTCCGATAGTGACGAATTTTCCGAATGAAATCGTATCTTTAGATTTGTTAGGCCCATACCCTGCAACTAGTCCAGAACGCTATAGATTTATTTTAGTAATTACAGATAATTTTCTAAATGGGTTGAAATAGTTCCCTTAAGGAAAGCTTCGGCTAAAGCAATTGCCAATGCATTTTTTGAGAATTATATTGCGCGTTATGGAGCTCCTGTAAAATTAGTCACCGAAACGGCCCCCAAATGATATCC
>BMAO01031982.1:35735-87398 GCA_019973975.1 Trichonephila clavata | reverse complement strand
AAGCAGAACCTCTGTCTGTTGTTATTCTCTTGGGATTACCAAAAGTCTTTTGTTGCAATTTTAATTTATCCAAAGCATCTTCTGAGGAAGTAGATCTAACGGGATAAAGCCAGGTAAATTTTGTAAAAGCATCCACTATTGTGAGAATATGCTGATATTTCTTGTTAGTAGAAGGCAAAGGTCCGATAAAATCAACGTGATAAGTACTTAATGGCACATCCTCTTTAGGAATGGGGTTGAGGAATCCATCCTTTTGTCCAATCTTTTTGTTGGTCAAAATACATGGCACACAGTTAACAATTACATTTTGCACCTGCTTGCTCAAATTGGGAATGAAAAATTCTTGTTTCACAACTCCTTCAGTCTTGGCAACGGAGAAATGTCCCTTCTCATGTGCTAACTTAATTATCTCAGTTTGCATATCTCTTGGTACAACTATCGATTCACGACCTTCAACATATTTGTAAAGTATTTCGTTTTTATCGAAAAAGTCTGAATTGCTGTTTGTTTCAATCAGTGACCTTAGACTCTGAGTGTATTCATCCTCTTGTTGTGCCCTTTTTAATCTTGCGGTTAGAGTATCGTTAGTAATTATTGCGACTGGATATCTGCTAAGGGCATCCACATGTTGCATTCTCTGGCCGGAACGATGCACAATTTCATAATCAAACTCTTCCAGCAATAATGCCCATCGCGCTATACGAGTAACCAAATCCTTTTTGTCCATAGTCCTTTGAAACGCTGAGCAATCCGTTATGACTTTGAAATGATTTCCCATAAGGTAGGTACGAAATTTCTTTAAAGCGTTGACAACAGCAAGAACTTCAAGTTCATAGCTGCTATACTTCTCCTCTGCCGGAGTAGTTTTCTTAGACATGTATTGAACAGGATGTAATTTTCCATCTTCTGCCTCTTGGAGTAAGACGGCTCCGTAGCCTTGTTGACTTGCGTCCGTGTGCAATTCGGTTGTTTTTCCCTGCTGGAAAATACTTAATACTGGACATTCAGTCAATAATTGCTTGAGCTTATCAAATGCTTCTATTTGAGGTCGTTCAAAGACAAATCGATTGTCGTTTCTAATTACATCACTCAAAGGTTTCGCTATTTTAGAGTATGACGGAATAAATTTTCGAAAATAGCCAGTGAGTCCTAAAAGGCTTTGGACTTGTTTGACAGTCTTTGGTACAGGAAACCTCTTGACAGCTATCGTTTTTGCAATTGAAGGGCGCACCGTTCCATTTTCGACAACGTGACCCAAAAATTCCCCCTTTAGTTTTAAAAATTGACATTTTTCAAACTTGATCTCCAACCCATATCTGGATGCGACCTCAAACACCTTCTTTAGTTTTTCCAAACCTTCTTTCTCATCTTTAGCTGGAACGATCAAATCGTCCAAATAAATTATTACGATGCCTTTTTGCATGAGTTCCCTAAAAATGCTGTACACATATCTTTGGAATACGCTTGGGCTTGTACTGAGACCAAAAATACCTTATTAAATTCGAACTGCCCGTCTGGTACAACAAAGGAGGTGAAATGCTTGCAATCCTCGTTTACGTCGACATGAAAAAACCCATTTTTCAACTCTAACGTGGAATACACTTTGGCGTCTTGCAGCCTATCCAATACGTCCTCTATCAGTGGCAAGGGAAAGCGATCCTTGACTAGTTTTCGGTTCAGTTTCCTATAGTCAATGCATAGTCTGTCGGTACCGTCTTTCTTCTTGACTAACACGATTGGACTTGCATATTCAGAAGAGCTTGGTCTCATGATTCCCTTATCCAACCATTCGTCGATCTGCTTGTTGACGGTCTGATTCTCCAGAATTGACAAACGGCGTGCTGTTTGGTAAACTGGTATATCATCCTTCAGGATAATTTTCATGGATACATTTGTTGTTTCGGTCTTCTTAGGTGTATAGCTGTTGATTAGTTCAGAGAGTTCCTTTCTTATTCGAGGATTGATAACATGTTTAACTTCGATTTCGTCTTCAGTTCTTGCCTCATAAACCTGAGTATTCACAATCCACACCTTCTCTTCGTGTTTACGGAAATAAACACCTTTTTTATCAAAGTTAACAAAAGCTTGTTCCAAAATGTCCGATCCTATCACTGCCTGGAACTCCAAATGCAGCGCAGGCACGACATGCCATATTACGGAATATTTCTCTCCATCCAATTCGATTTCTCGTTGGAACGATCCTTTTGTTTTGACTTCGTACTTTCCCAATCCAGATAACACGACAATGTCCTTCGATAGCTTCGATTTCTCGATGATTTCTTTGCTTACATCTTCACGAATGAGCGAAACTGAGCTTCCAGTGTCGATTAGAGCCTCAAAAGTTATGTTTCCGATGGTTATTTTCCTGGTCGTAATTCTGTCTTGCTGAATTCGAGAACAGATCTGGAACAGAGAGCTTGAAGATTTATTGATTTTCGTACCCTTGTTGCGCTTTGTTCAATCTACGGCATAGTAACCTGGTCCCCTGCAGTAGCTACATGTTACCTGTTTAACTCTTTTATCGTAAGTTCTCGTCGATTGAAAGCATTTTCTATCATTCCAATTAATTCCAAGGTGAAAACGTTCTTGCCTTTGAGTACAATTATCGTTATTGTTCGATCTCTTAGCAAATGAGTTTCTGCTTTTGCCCTATAGTTCTTCGGACGTCCTCATAATCTTCAAATTTTTTCGCTAGCTCAATAGATGAGTTAATAGTAGACCATTCGTCCAAAAAGTGTTCCTGAAAATCATACGGCGCCATCTTCTTCATTTGATCGGCTATGATTAATTCTCGTAATTGGTCGTAGGTGTTAACTTTTAAGTCCAAAGTCCATCCATCAAAATACGTCTGTAATTCGTGTTGAAAATCTTGCCATGTTCGTTCATCGGACTTTTGGTGAAACAAAAATAACTGACGAAATTTTTCCGGAGATAATTTAAATCTTTGTAAGAGTAAATCCTTTACATGATCGTAATCATTACACTTATCAGTTGGTTCTCTTGCGATCAGATGGGCAATTTCGACGGGTATTAAACCTCTAAGTTTTTGAACCCAATCTTTTTTCGGTAAGAAAGTTAGTTCTGCATGACGCTCAAATAAGGTAAGATTCAAACCAATATCTTCCTTCATATTAAACTTATGAAAAGTTTCGTAAAACAGTTTATTCGATGCTTGAACGTTTTTGGTGTTATTCGGCATACCGGCAATCTGTTGCGCTTGTATTCGCAACTTCTCTAATTCGTACTCTCGTCTTTCTCTATCATCCTTTCGCATATCCTCTCTCTCAGCCCTCTCTCTCTCAGCCCTTTCTCTCTCTTCTCTTTTTGTACGTTCCTCCACTATGCTGTCAAGCATTTTTTAACATCGTCTTCAACGTAATCTGGGCTTTTTACGATCAGCTCCTTTAACTTCAATTTTGTGATACCTGCTTCGATAGTAAGATCCAAATCCTCGGCGAGTGTCACCAAATCCTCTTTCCTTTTCGCGAGTAAGAATGCCATTTTTATACTCAGAATGGTGACCCAGAGAACAACTTAAATTTTTACCCAAGTTAAATGAGACAAAACTATTAAAATGACACGCAAAAAGTTTACTGACTTAAAAAGAAACAAAAGATAATTTAAATAAGATGCAATTATCAATTATAAACAATTATAGACAAAAATGGACTTTTTAAAGAATTCCCGGAACTTAAATCCTTTTACAAAACACAGCAGTATTACAGTTAATGTCAATTATTTTTTTTATTAAAAAAAAACGCGTTTTTCTCATTTATCAAAAATAGATTACTAAGAAAAAACACGGAAAGTACTCAGTTATTAATCCAAAACTAAAAAAACATCAAATATCTATGTCTGCAATTAAACCAATAATAGTACCTAGTACTTAAAAATTCAATTTCAGATTCTCAGAACAGGAAATATACACACACAAAAAATCATTCATTTATATAATTTTCGCCTATTACTCACACAATACCAAAAAAAAAGGATACTAGCACAATTCAATGTAATTCTGAAGACACTTTACGTTGACCTCAATGACACAGGAAATCTTGTTTCGTGTTGATAACTCGCAATTCGATGCAGTTCCAAAGGTTCTCTTGTCAGTGTTGACCTCAATGATCAAGGTAATCCCTTTCAATTCGTTCAGTATCTCGTTGAGTCGCTGGGCTTCCAGTTTTGGTCGACTGTAGCTGACGTCGAAATTCGTCAAGATTCCGTGTTTCTAACCAAGTCAATGGACCCCTTCCACCTTTACTTTACTTACTCGGGAGAATCAAGCCCACCCAAGGGGTTTCGAGCTGTGAATCGACCCTCCGAGATGTAACTTTATTAAGGAAAACAAAAAAGTGTACAAAGTGGTCCCGAAGGAGGGACCCTCCCCACAAAATTCTTGAGAAAAGGTTGGGAAATACAGATGGAAAGCTTTACAATTTTGTATAACATTGCAAATACAAAAAAACACACACACACACACACACAAACACAACACAAACACCGACGCTGTCTAATGAGACAGGAAAGACATGAAAAAAGTAATAAGAGAAGCGGGGAAACCCCTCCTAAAAGGGAGTTCGAGAAAGGGGAAGAAAAAGATAGCGGAGGTCCAGACAATTTTTTTTGTTATATTTTGGAAAGAGCAATAATGGCCGGTTCAGGAGCGGCAGCAGAGTGGGATCCTGGAAGACGTCCCAAAAGACGCAGGGGGGTGCCAAAGGGGAGGCACCATATCCAATGACCTCCCCTCTCCAAAAGCTTTGCACCCCGAGGCAATGAAAACAACAGAGAGGGAATGCAAACCAGTCATTCAAAAAAGAAGAAGGGGGGAGGGGAGGGAGACATTGGCCAAATGACGAGATCCAGCAAATGGTCGGGAGAAAACCAAATTAATTTTTTGAAAAAAAAATGAAAAATGAAAAGGAATAGCAAGAGGAAGGCCAAGAAACAGGAAAAAGGAGGGCTTAAGATAGCCTATCACAAATGGAATTTGAAATCACAAAGCAAGAAATTTATTTATTGTGGATAGTGCGATTATTAGTAACAGAGTTAACCCAAGGAGAAAGAGCATTTGGATTGGGATTAACAAGATGATGATCGGCAGTGAAGGGACAGTGGAAAACGTAATGGTCGGCGTCCCCGGGTGACCCACAAATGCAATTTGGAGAGGAAAGAAGATTGAACCTGTGCAAGTAAGCGGGGAAAGGGCCATGATTAGTTAGAAAATGGACCAGATATTTAGAAATTGAAGGAATGTTAAAGTTAGGATTTTTAAAAAAGCGTTTGACCCTAAGCCCCGTATTGCAATCATTCCAATAGGAGGTCCAAGACTCTAGGACAAATTTATTTAAGGAACTAGAGAGATAGGAGCGAGGAGCAGGGACTGAAAACACTTCACCATCATAAACAGCCTTTTTTGCACAAAAATCGGCGTAATCATTATAGATGTTATTGTTATGAGCTTTGACCCAGTAAAGATTGTAATAGTTCCGGAATTGAAACAATTTAAGTTTAATAGAATTGAGATAGCTAGATGATGAACTGCCCAACAGACAGAGAGACCGATGGCAGAGAAATCTGCCTGAAAAACAGAGTTGAAATTTTGAATTTTAAAAAGATACGTTTTAAAGGGAAAGCCCCGATAAAAAATACACACGGCGAAACCAACCTCGGAACCGATTTTGGAACCGTCAGTGTACACTTCCCACTCAGATGGGCCCTCGAAAGTATTGATAGGGAAGGAAAGAAAATCCGGAGGCACCTGATGAAGAGAAATATAAGAGTCCAACTTCGAAGCTGGGATAAGACCTGGAAGGAGATCGTTCCTGTTGTTCCAAATTTGGAACTTAAAGTAGAGAGAGCGAATAATAATATGAATGGGGGGAATCTCCCTGATAGGATATTAAGAGCATCTGTAGGAGAGGTTTTATAAGCTTTGGTAATTTTTAATAAGTAAATCCTCTGAATGGATTTAAGTTTTTGTATCTGGACAGAGATCAGGAATCCATCCCATACTCCTGCTCCGTAGGAGATGATTGGTTGTACTACAGAATTATACCAAAGTTTCATTAGGGAAATATGCTGGTGATTGAAATTTTTGGAAACACGATGAAAGTTGGAGGAAATCGAGAGAATCTTATATTTGATGGAATTTATATGGGGAGTCCAAGATAAGAGATTGTCTATGTGGACACCCAAGTATTTGTATGACTTGGCGATATGGATGGAATTCGGACCAAATTTAAAAATAGGATTTCTCCTGAAGGTTGAGCTCCCACGAAAGCCACCGCATTGAAGAAAGGGGCATCGGAAAACAACAGAAACGGTTTTGGCAGTTGCTATTGACAAATTAAGCTCGGAAAGCTTAGAATCGACTAAACTTAAGATTTTGTTAGTATTATTCTCAAGTTCCCTACGCGAGAGGCCAAAAGAGACTACTGCGAGATCGTCCGCAAAGGCTTGAAGAAGAAACAGTTCAGAGTTCAGAGAAAGAATAGGGTTAAAATAAATATTCCGAAGAGTAGGGGAAAGTACGGACCCCTGTGGGCAACCTTTATAAATTTGTTTTTTAATTGTAAAAGAATTATCAGCCCAAATAATTACCCTGTTAGTGAGGTAAGAGTGAATGAATTTCTGAAAGTGAAGGGGAATATGGAATGAATGAAAAATATTGAAGAGAGTCGACCAATCCACGTTGTCAAATGCAGATTTGATATCGATAAACGTGGAAGCAGTATGCTTATGCACCCGTGTATTTTTAATGTGATGCACTAAATTGTCAACAGCCTCAATGCAACTGCGGTTTTCCCTAAAACCAAACTGAGACCCATGGAGAATTTTATTCTCAGACATCCAGAGAAGAAACCTATTAAGAAAAATTATTTTAAAATTTTGCCAAGAGTGGACAACAAACAAATGGGACGATAGGAGAGAGCAGACGATGGGTCACGCCCAGGCTTTAGAAGAAATTTAATTTTAGTGTCCTTAAAAATGGAGGGGAAGTGGCTAAATTGGATGCAGAGGTTAAAGAAACGGAAAAGCAAGTTGGGGAAAGAATTATAAAGAGCTTTCCAAATAGCGTAGTCAATGAGATCAATACCCGGGGCTTTACCTCCCCGGAGCTTCCGGAAAACGACGTCAACTTCACTAGGTCTCAGGCCAGAAGGAGGAGAGCTGTTATTGAAGACAGGGGGAATAGAAGGAGATCCTGAAGGAAAATGAGAATCAAGAAGAAGGCTAATCTTACTTTGGAAGGTGGAGGCAGGGTCACCAGTCGAAATCTGATGAAGATTAGTAGGACTGGTTAATTTTCCGAAAGCTGCTTTAAATGTAAACCCAAAATTATTAGAATTAGTTGAACAGAAGGATTCCCAAGCCTTATTCTTGGTGTCAATTATTAATTTTTTATAGTAAGTACCTGAAGTGCATGGAAGCAACTTCGTCGACCGGCAGGCCATGTTTTGTGAGGGAAACAATCCTACACTTGTATGCGTTAAGTTGATTTCGCTGGATTCTTAGAGAATTGTTCCACCATTTAAAAGAAGGGGTGCATAAGACCCGGCGCTTTCTAAGAGTTGAGAAGGCAGAGGCTTTTGTAGTGTTTATTAATAAGCAAGCAAAATCGTCCAGTTGTCCAATTGAGGAGATATTAGTTAAGAAAGAATTAAGAAGGTTATAGTGTTTGCGAAAATTAGAAATAAATTTATTCATGGCATATTTGGTTTTAAAGACAAAGTCAGAAAAGGTTAGATCACACCGGAGATGGACACTGATAAAGCTATAGTCGCTAAGAGATTCAGTTGAAAGAATTTCCCAATGCTCAACAAAGGAAGTAAGGTCAAAAGATGTGATGGTGAGATCGGGGTTTCCAACTGCAGACCTTGGACCATGAAACGTTGGCCCCAGCCCTGGAATATTGCAAAGGTGTAAATTGTTGGAGAGCAAGAAATCAGTCAAGATATCCCCCCTCCTGTCAGTGCTCTTATAACCCCAAACAACTGACCTTGCATTGAAGTCCCCGGCTAACAAACAATTCTTACTTATTCCTTTATAGAGATTCAATTGAATAATAGCCTCAGAGAAATCATCGTGAGGGGGAAAGTAGACGTTAATAACAGTAAGGAGAACTTGATTTAATTTAATGTCGACAGACACAGTATGATCGGTTTTCATGCGAAAGTTGCAAATGATATTCCGATTATAACAAACAATGGCACAATTGAGAGAATTCGAAAGGAATTGAGAAGAACCAAGTGGGGAATTTAAGGGAAGTTTAAAATTAGGATAAGGATTCTGGAGGAGAAGTAGATCAAAACCCATCTCCACTGCAACCGAGTGAGCCTGAAGGTGGGCAGATCGGGAGTGATTTGCATTTAGTTGTAAAATTTTCAGCAGATCTGCCAGAATTAAAAAAGAAAAGGTTTTAACTGAGATGGATAAGTAAGAATAGAATGCATAAAATAGTTAAATACAGAGATAATAGTATATGTGCAAAAACAATAAAAATAGTAATAAAACGAATTAAAAAACATCAATAAAAATACAATACAATATAAAAATACATGAAAATGATTACATGAGTAAAGAATACTAAGATAAAAAACGACAAGGAGCAAGGCAGTGCAAATTTACAAATAGAAAAAAAAACATTAATAAAAAGAATAAAATAAAAATTACAATTGCAAATTATATAATGAAAATATACTGAGGAGAAAAATCCTAAGAAAATATACTAACTTATTAAATGAATTACAATCCAAAGTCAATAAAAGAAAGGGCTCGTTTTTTTTTGTAATTCATAAACAGGACAAGTTCGATCCTTACAGCTGTGCTTGGGGTCAAAATTGCTTTTGAATTTTTCATTATATTTGACACAGTTAAGGCAGTTTAAGGTACAATTATTGTGATCATATGTATCAGATGCGCCACATTTAAAGCAAATAATTAGGGAAGAGCAATATTTTTTAGAGTGACCAAACAGGCCACACGTAGAACATTGCCTGACAGAAGTGAAGGAGTTAATTTTAACTCTTTCGAAGTTGAGATAAAAGAAACCTGAATTAATTAAATTTTGGTAAATTTTGGGGTCAACTGAAATGACCCAATGATTAGACCGGGAAGAAGTGATGGAAAAATCAATTTTAAAATTGTCATCATTTAAATTTTCATTTTTTAGCTTAAGGGCATTGTGCAATGATTCCTTGTCATAGGATTTGTCTACATTACGGATAAATACCTGAGGTCTTCTTAAGTGGGACCTCTTAATGTCCAGATGTTGAAGAGCTTCAATGCATTTTAGTTCTTTTTCTCAAAAGTCAACGTCTGAATCCTTTGATAGTTGGATGAAGATTCCATTATTCGAATTGTTACTGATTTTGATAATGGGAATAGGGAAATTTTTGTTGATAAGGCAAGCAGTAACTTTTTTCCTGACTTCTTCAGAGGAGCTGGACCCTGAGCGAGACCTGATGTGAACGGATTGGAGAGGAGCAGGTCGTTCGACCGCAGGCCTGACGACATGAGTGGGGGTTGAAGCAACTTGGGCGTAGGAGATAGGTGGAGGTCCTACTGCTGTTTGAGAAATACTTCCCATGGTGGTGCAGCAGAAATTTATATCCGAAGAACATTTGGAGATAAGTTCCACCTGTAGACTGTTCTCGCTGAAGTATCTCCGCATCGCTCGCAAGACTTCCGTATCGCTCGTAAAATTTCTTATCCAGCTGAAGGCTTCGCCGGGTCTCTATTCGATGCAAGGCAAGGTCTATGTACCGCTCAGGAAATCAAAAATCGATGAGGAGGTAAAACTTTTAAAAAATGCTCTTAGATAAAACTTTGAATAGTTTAAAAAATCCCGGTCGAGCCCCCAATTTGTGGGAAGGTTCGATTTTAATGTTAAAATAAGCACGCAGAGTTAAAATAACCTAATTTATAAATAACACAACTAAAACATTTACTATTTACAAGGGGTTTTAAATAATTCGAGATAACACCATACTAATTCCGAAAGCACGTACTCTTTCTCAAAGCAACGGAGAGAGCGATTTCCTCTGACCTGCCTTCGTTCAAGCTTTGGTGCAACTCCTAGTTTTTCTTTTCTGTCCCCTTTATAAATACATGACCTCATCGTAACGCGCAGCTAAAACTCACGTGGTTTCGATTAGTGGTGCCATCTCTTACAATAAAAATCAAAAGAAGTAAAAGAAAACTTGCACTCCTTTCCTACATGTATTATCTTGATGTTTTGAGAGTTGCTTCGAAACAAGTCGAGATAAGATTTTAATGAAACAATAATGTCCAAACTCTCCATTTTTACGTAAAGAAAATCTATATGTTTCTCACACACTATATCACTAATGAGGAGAGGAAATATTTTTAAATCTTCTTGAAAGGAATAAATGGTTTTTTCCTATATCGTTCATTTTTTTAAATTTTTTCCCCTCGTTCAGCGGTGTTGGAAAGGATATTCCATCAAAGTTCAACTTATTTATGTGGGGGACAAAACTTGACGTTTTGTTGGGGTTGCTGGTGTTGGGGTAAAGAGCTGCGAGAATAGACCACATTAAACACTGAGAGTCCTTTTTATTGATGACATTGATGATTGCCTTAGTTTCAGCGATCTGCTTCGGCACCTCGATGAAGGGTGATGAACCTCTGAATGGAGAATAACGGTTTGTCCGGACTTCGAGTCTTAAGATTTCGTCCAGTGTCCAGCCCGAGTCTTTACCCTCGAAATCCTCACTTTCTTTCACTATTTTCTCAGACATGTTGTCATAAAGTCTGGCGAGATTAGTTTCTCGTAATACTTCATTATTCTGCGTTTTGAATTCTGCGTTCTTTATCATTTTAACAGCATCTGTCTCTTTCGAGTAAATGCAATGAACCCATTTACTCACTTTCAAGGCTTTGTAAGTTTTGAGTTCATTGCGAAAAATAAAGACTGTCTCTTCTTTTCTTAAGAGTAGAAACTCCTTTATCCCCAGAGAACCATCGTTATTGGGAAGATCAAAAGTTTTATATGCTTTTTGAAAAGCACTCTCGCTCTCTTTTGGTGGTAAGAAGATTTTTTCAGGAACGACCGTAGAGGTTTCAGGAACTGCATCAGAATATTTTGGGGAAGTCGTAGAGTTTTCAGGAACAGCCATAGAGTTTTCAGCAGATGTGGACAACTGTGTTTTCTTTTTCCTACTTGAAACAGACAAATCCGTTCTCTTTCTTTTTCCCGCTTCATTCTCCAACTTCCTTTCGCCACTTTTATTTTTCAAATTTTTCAATAAGTTGTCTTTACGGGTAAAGGATGTATCACAAAACTCACATAATTTTCTCTGTTGAATGCAAAGAGTCAATGTGTCGTTTTAAATCACTTTGCCAAAAGAATTTTTTACTACAGTCCACACATTGAAAGACGTCATTTTTTTCATGAACTTGTAATGTATGGCGTTTTAAATCACTTTGCCGAACGAAGTTTTTTCCACAAATATTACATGTAGACATAATGAAGCCGTAGAACTTTTAGAACGTTGCTACACACACTACTGAATCAGCAAACAAATTTTGTGTTCTGCTACTCTGTGATGATCAGGCACAGTACATATATTCGATTGAGAGAATTGGATTGGATGTCCCACACCAACCCCTTTTAAACTCTAGGAGTGGATAGTACACGCCCCTCATCACTTCTCATTGGTTGACCCATCAGACATCTGCACACGGCACGCAGACGCATTAGCGCGGATCTAACAATGACTCTCTCTGATCCTTCTCGCATTCACTGGCGACACAAGGTTCGTCTGAACATCTGACCCTTTACCACCCGCCGTTTTTCGAGGCATCAGTCTGCAAAGTCAGACAGGGTATGTGAATAGATCAGCAGTGGGGTTTCGTCCTGCCCATTCAAACCACAGACCCATTCACGTCGAGACGAAACGATGAAAGCCCCAAAGCCACGTGTTTTGCCTCCAAGCTGCTCTAGTCCATCAAACTAGACATGAATAGGGGATCAATGCTACCTTGTTACAATACTATGAGAAAATATTGTACTGAATGGTCTCACTTTTATCTGATAATGAAACAAGACTTGAAAATGCAGGATACAACATAATATGATTATGGACAGGGAAAAGAATTTATGAATTTTCTTTTTGTTATCACGCAAAATAAAATTTATAGAATTAACTGACTCGTAGTATAAATAGCAGCATCATTGATAAAAATTATTTAGTTTAATCATGGATTCTCTCAAATTGGTTCATCCATTTACTTTAATCTTGGCTGGACCATCTGGTAGCGGTAAAAGTCAGTTCGTTAAAAAATTAATTGAAAATAAAATATTAAATCTTTTCCTTAAAATATAGTTTGGTGTTTTGGGGTTTACCAAAAGTTATATGTTGAAATGCCGAATATTTCCTTTCATGAAGGTATTCCATCTAATGTGCACCAGTATTCGGATGCTTTAATTGTTATAGATGATCTTATGGGTGAGTTAGGGAAGGATCCTCAATTAACAAAATTATTTGTAAAATATTCACATCACAGAAATTTAAGTATAATTTTTGTGGTACGGAATATTTTTAATAAAGGGAAAGAAATTAGAGAAATTTCTTTAAGCGCTCATTATCTTGTATTATTTAAGAATCGAAGAGATCAATCCCAAATTACACATTTAGGGCGCCAATTATATCCTCGTAAAGTGAAATTTTTTCAAGAATGTTACGCAGATGCCGCATCAAAGCCGTACGGATACTTATTTATTGATTTAAAACCTGAAACTGATGAATCCTTGCGTGTGCGCTCAGGTATGTTTCCTGGAGATGTTTTTTATGTATATCAACCTCGATAACCCATTACTTTGAAACAAATAAATAGATTCAAATTGTTAGATGAATATTCATTAGTTCGCAAGATGCCAGTGTGTTCTGAACAAACTTAGAACTCTTAAAATTAATTTCTAAAACAAAAAACTCAAAACCTATTTTGAAAAAGTGTTCAAAGAAAGAAATAAAAACTTTGTGTGAGTGTGTGCTGAATGTTTTATGTGGTAACATATCGTTGACTAAAATAAAAAAAAAATCTCTTATCTCCCTATAAAGAAAGCTTAAGAAAGCTTTCTAAGAAAAAAAACACCTCTTTACAAGAAAAAGACAATTTTAATTCAAAAAGGAGAAGGATTCCTATCTATTTTATTACCAGCAGCTATTTCCGTTATCAGCTCTTTAATTCAAATGGAATTTATCAAAATATTTGTACTGGTACCTGAAGAAAGAGCTCAAGTAGCTCCCTATAAAGAAAGCTTTCTAAGAAAAAAAAACACCTCTTTACAAGAAAAAGAAAATTTTAATTCAAAAAGGAGAAGGATTCCTATCTATTTTATTACCAGCAGCTATTTCCGTTGTCAGCTCTTTAATTCAAAATGGAATTTAGCAAAAAATTTGTACTGGTACCCGAAGAAAGAGCTCAAGTAGCGGAACACTTATCGAAACTTGATCAACGTATGAAAAACATTCCTCATAATAAGGATTTAACGGAAGAAGAAAAAGCAATACTCTATCTACAAGTTTTACAAAAATATACACATTTTTCTGTTGAAAATCGAAAAGAGTCCGAATCAATTCCAACTAAAACATTTGTATCGGAAAATCAAGAAATGGAATCATTAAACGAAAATCTAAAAGGTTCGATAGTGAAGACAGAGAAAGGGCAGAATGTGAAGACAGAAAAAGGTGTGTTAGAGGATAAAATTTTTAGAATTGTTCCACCTAGGTATAAAGAAAAAGCAAAAGATATTTTCCAGTTTTTAAAGCTTCAAGAATCTTTCAGTTGGAATTCTGATGGTGAAATTATTTACAAAAATACTGTTATTCCAGGAAGTAATATTGTATTCCTCGTAAATGATTTTCTACGGAACCGAAAATCGGCACCTGAAGGAAGATATGTATTTTTAAGTGCTTTGAATGATGTAAATTTACCGAAACATCTAGATGTAAATAAAAAATTGTATAAGAATAACAAAATTATCAAAAAACCAATAATGTATGCTCGCAGAAATGCATGGTTGAAACTTTGAAATAAATGATACTCATTTGATTTTTAAAAAAATGTCTTTTTAAGATTTGAACAGTTTTCTTTTGCAGGTGAAAATATATTTAATAAAATTTAATAAAATTTAAAAGTTTGAATTAGACGATAATTAAATAAAATTATACTAATTTTTTCAGGGAAAAAATTACACATAGAAAAAAAAATTATACTAATTTTTCGAGGGAAAAATTATCAAACACACACACAAACATAAGAAAAAAATATATATTAATTTTTTGAGGGAAAAAGAAAATAAACATAGAAAAAAAAATATTAATTTTTGAGGTAAAAATAAAAGAATATAATAGAGAAAAAAAACACAAATATTTAGTTTCATTCCATTTTTTTTTTTTATTTTCTGAACACAAATCTTACACCATATCACTTCTTTATAAATTGATACATAATAAAATCATTTTTACAATTGATTTAAAATATAATGCATAGAATAGCCTTGGTTGCGTTTGAATAAAAAGTAAATACAGTATTGTCCACAAACATTGGATGTTGGTGATTGAAACACTTTGGAATTCCATAATACATCTAAATAGGTAGTAGTACTAATGTTATAGAATACGGGAGGTTGTCCAAACGAGTCATAAAATTCTAATTCTCTTTTATCATTCACAAATAATGCTAACCAGTGGGTTTCAGGCTGCGATGAGTCGTCAGAATTTACAATAGCACACATGTTTTCTTGCAGAGGAGGGAGTGTATCTCTAGAATAAACACCTTGGAAATAGGGGGACGTAGCCTTCTCTTGAGATAAGACTGTAAACAGTTGCATTCCATCCATTCTTTAATTTCCGAAATCATACAAGATATTTCTCGATTTGTTTATTTCGATTAAATTTTCAAACTCGAAGAAAACGATAACACATACGGTTTGTTCTAAAGATTTGCTGAATTTTAGTTCGTATCGCAAATTGCTATGTTTTATCAAACTTAAATGTTCTCCTGAGGAACATAAATCTGGTGAGAGGTTAAATCCAAATAATGTATTTGAATCCTTATATTCTTTTCTAGAAATAAATATACCTCTGTCTTGACCCATTCGATCTGTCCCAATGAATAGAGCTTGATAGGCACGTATGTATTGATCTTTAGAAAAATTGAGTTCTAATGGATTGTGAGGCACTGGTTGTCCATCCACATACACTCCAACAAAATTTAAATTAAAATGTTTAAACTCATAGGGAGATTTTGAAAATGCGCCGCATGAAAAGCTTCTTTAACAACACATCCTACAAAAACTTTTTTCGGCATTTGGCCTGAAAATATGTTATCTCGAATAAAAGACGCTTCCTTTAGGAATCGAATACACTTTGCACAGAACTCGGTTAATGGGATATTTTGCACTTGTTTTTTCCAGCGCTTTCGCATGACCAAGAATAACTCCAGGATTCAAGCGAACTTTTCGTATGAATAAAGAAACATAATCCAAAACAACTTTAAAACCTACACATCCTTGCAAACAAAATTCAGGCTTGCTTCGTATTAATTTTATTTTTATATCCATTAAATTGAGTAAAAGACGATCTTGATGAAATAAATCTGAATGTATACAACCAATCATGTCTACAGTTGCACTTTCTTTAAAAAATTAAGTTCTTTTCTTGAGACCATCATCAGAATCCTTGTAAAACAGTTCAGCCGTTAATTGGGAAGTTTTGCTGTCGTATCCATGGTTTAAGAGAGTTTCAATATAAGATGGATAGGGATATGTATTACTGGAATTGGAAACGTTGCGATCATTTAAGGATACATCTACTTGAGAAAATAATGAATGTAGAAATAAATTCACAGGTCCTATAGTATCATCTTTAGTAATAGGCGTATTGTCCACTTTTACTATTTTCGCTTTTACATATAATTGTGTTTGACTGAGATCTATGTAATCTTCTGCACTTCCAGAAATGTGAAATTCTACAGGTGCGTTATCGAAAACGTTAGAAAGAGGGTGAAATTGTTTCCACTGACCATCTTGAATAACTGTTTTAGTACCGGGTAAGTTGAAAAGTTCAAAATTCAGATTTAACACATTCAGTAGAATCTTTAAGAATAAATGCCATTTTTACGAATCGAAAATATCGTGTACACTCACTTTACGTGCTTTGGATGAAATGAATTTTTTCTGTTTCTTACGCTTTCTTTTATACTGTCCTTTCCCCACCATAGATTGAACTCTATAGATAGCTTTCTGAGCTAATTTTTTCCCACTTTCTCTGCTTCTTGTTTTTACGGCTTCTTTAAATTTTTCTCCTGACAATGCATCAGAGGCAACACGACTCCCTGTCCTTAATACTTCTTTCCCTATATTTTTACCTCCTTTTACTAAAAAAGGTAAGGCCACTCTAAACAATCGGTGAAATATTCCTCCGATTCCATAACCCTTTTGAAAACTAATGCCCTTCTAATGAGTCAGACCCAAGCCGATCTGACCTGCATAATGGTCTTCATATCTTTTAGTACAGCAAATGTATGGTAAGCTCATCTTGGCGCTTTTATTTTCAAATGAGGGTATGAGAAATGCACTGCTTTATTTATAGTATTTGTCTCATGCGAAAATGAAGCACTATGATCCCTTTACCTCTTTCAAAGGGAACAAAATCACCTGAATTGAGTCTCAGTTCAGTTTGAATCGTTTGAAACGAGTGTCTCACTAAAGGTAAATATTGAGGTCTATCATAATATTGACTAATCGTTTCCCCGTCTTCACCTTTAGTTCGAACGATTCGCAATAAAGGAGCTTGTGTATCTCCCACTATTTAAGGTGAAATTAGATTGGAGTAAACGTAAAAAACCGAAAAATTAGACCATGCATCAGCAACGAATTCGCTTTTCATGTTACCCGTTATGCTTGCATTGCGTTTGAACAATAACAATTCGCCTAAATTCTCTAAATGAAGACTGCTACCTTGAATCGCATTAATTTTCACCCGTTTCGATGCTTTATTGTAATTTATTGTGAACCTACTAGGATTTTTGGGTAAAGCAAGCTGTATGGCTGATATAATATCAAACATTGTTTCATAACACCCCACATCAATTTTTTGCATAACGGTTGAAGTGATATTACTGTCACCCACTTTGTATCGAAAATAATTGTTAGTTTCATTTACGTTAAGCCAAGAATGAGGGTAGATCATTTCAGACAATCCCACTTCCCATTCACCATTTAAATAAACGGGGAAGGGTAACTGAGTTTTGAAATGAGATATTTTGTTTTCTGGAAAGAAATGCATAGAGCTATCAGAAGGTAATGTTATGTAGAAAGACATTTTGAAAATGAGTCCGTAAGAAAAAAATTAAACTATTTATACTTTTTGAATATCAGTCACCCAATCATTAAACTTTTCAGAATAACCTAAAAATTTAACAAAATATTCAGTGATTCCTCGTCTTTTTCTTTGTTTGATGACATTCTCTACAGGATAGAAACCAGAGTCGACAACTTTTTGTAATTCTGCTTCGTAATAAGTACCTTTAATCTCTTCACCTTGTACATCTGATAATCTATAAACGATCGGAATTCTTTGCACGATTTCATAAACAGTGAAAAGTTCTCTACTCCAGTTTTGTTCATATCCTTTTTCAAAGAGAAGTTTTTGCTTATTAATGCGCACAACATCACCAATTTTGAATTTAGGGGCTTTAGGTTTCTCATTTCTTAGATCACCATATAAATTATTTAATACTTGCTTCCTGTTATGCCTACTTACAGAAGCCGGCTCCATTTTAATTGAACAATGATACAAGTGATTATAACTGTGCATTAATTTATCAATGACGTCGATGTAATTTTTAATATTAAATTCAGTGAAATATTTCCACATTTTTGTTTTTAACATCCGATTAAACCTTTCAACTACGCTAGCTTTAGTTTAGTTATTTGTAGAAAAAAAATTTACACTCATATTTTTCAAATAATTTTGAACTACTTTATTTAAAAACTCCTTACCGGCATCTGTTTGCAACACTTTATATATATATATAGGCTTCCTTTCTTTAAAAATAATTTCTAGCGCAGACTTTACACTTTTTCCAAATTTATCTTTTAGAGGAATTGCCCAAGCAAATTTTGAAAATAAATCAATGCAAGTTAACAAATACTTATAACCCTTATTAAATTCTGCTAAAGATTGCATATCGACTAAATCCGCTTGAAACTGACGATCAATATCACTTACAAATAATAGATTCCGCTGAAACTTATGCCGAACAGGTTAATGAAGAGTGTAAGCATCTTTCTGTGATAACCAATGCTATACATCTTTTTTACTATATTTCCCTTTTAAAGAGCGATGTAATGCCTCCACACCCCCGAAGCTACTTGGAACTTCGGGATTTTCGTAAAACGCTGCTAAATTTTGATATATTGTTACCGACGAACAGAACTTGATTGAATGACTATTACAATGAATAGTTATGCAATTTATACTTTTTGGGAAAGGCAAAGGAATTATGTTTAAAAACATGAGCATAAATGTGAAATTTTTTTATTGCAATAACTTTTGAACTAATTGGAATTTTGAAAAGCGCTACATGTATTCGTGATCAGTGTTGAATTTTACATAAGAACATCGAATTTGGTTGGAATAGGAGTTAGAAATTTTTCGGTATTCATGACAACTAAAGAGCCAAATATCCGAAAAATGTTAAAAATTTTAATTGAAATAACTTTTGATCTAATTGGAATTTTGAAAAGAGCTAAATATATTCGTGATCAGCGTCGGATTTTACATTAGAATATTGAGTTTGGTTGTAATAGGAGTTAGAAATGTTTTCGGTATTCATGACATCTCCCGAGCCAAATATGCAAAAACACGTGAAAAGTTTTAATTGCAATAACTTTTGATATAAATGGAATTTTGAAAAGCACTACATATATTCGTGATCATCGTTGAATTTTACATAAGAATATAAAGTTTCGTTAGAAACAGAGTTGGAAATTTTCTCGGTATTCATGACATCTCCCGAGCCAAATATCGGTACAATGTGAAAAATAATAATCGCAATAACTTTTGATCTAATTGAAATTTTGAAAAGCGCTACATATATTCGTGATACGCGTTGGATTTCACATCAGAATATTAAGTTTGGTTAGAAACAGAGTTGGAAATTTTTTCGGTATTCATGACATCTGTCGATCCAAATATCGGAAAAATGTGAAAAATAATAATTGCAATATCTTTTGATCTAATTCGAATTTTGAAAAGCGCTACATATATTCGTGATCAGCGTGCGATTTTACATAAGAATATTGAGTTTGGTTAGAATCAGAATTGAAAATTTTTTCTGTATTCATGATATCTCCCGAGCCAAATGTCTTAAAATTGTGAATAGTAATAATTGCAATAACTTTTGATCTAATTCTAATTTCGAAACACGACACATATATTCATTATCAGCGTTGGATTTTACATAAGAATATTGAGTTTGTTTAGAATCAGAGTTCTAAGTTTTTTCAGTATTTATGACATATCCCGAGCCAAATATCGGTAAAATGTGAAAAATAATAATTGCAATAACTTTTGATCTAATTGAAATTTTAAAAAGCGCTACAAATATTCGTGATCAGCGTTGGATTTCACATAAAAATATTAAGTTTGGTTAGAATCACAGTTGGAAATTTTTTCTTTATTCATGACATCTGTCGATCCAAATATCGGTAAAATGTGAAAAATAATAATTGCAATAACTTTTGATCTAATTTAAATTTTGAAAAGCGCTGCATATATTCGTGATCAGCGTCGGATTTAAATAAGAAAATTTAGTTTGGTTAGAATCAGAGTTGGAAATTTTTTCGGTATTCGTGAGACATCCGAGCCAAATATCGGAACGGTTGTGAAACATAATAATTACAATAACTTTTGATAAAAATGAAATTTTGAAAATCACTTCATGTATATGTTATCAGCGGTGGATTTTACATAAGAATATTGGGTTTGGTTAGAATCAGAGTTCTAAATTTTTTCAGTGTTCATGACATCTCCCGAGCCAAATATTTTAACACCGGAACGTATGTGAAAAATAATAATTGCAATAACTTTTCATCAAATTGGAATTTTGAAAAGAGCTGCATATATTTGTCATCAGTGTTGGATTTTACATAAGAAAATTGAGTTTGGTTAGAATCAGAATTGAAACTTTTTTCGGTATTCATGATATCTCCCGAGCCAAATATCGGAAAATTGTGAAAAATAATAATTACAATAACTTTTAATCTAATTCGAATCTTGAAAAGTGCTACATATTTTCGTGATCAGCGTTGGATTTCACATAAGTATATTAAGTTTGGTTAGAATTAGAGTTGGAAATTTTTCTGTATTCATGACATCTCCCGATCCAAATATCGGAAAGAATTTGAAAAATTATAATTGCAATAACTTTTGATCTAATTTGAATTTTGAAAAGCTACAGATATGTTAGTGATCAGCTTTAGATTTTACATTAAAATATTGAGTTTCGTTAGAAACAGAATTGAAAATGTTTTCGGTATTCATGATATCTCCCGAGCCAAATATGGGAAAATTGTGAAAAGTAATAATTGCAATAACTTCTGATCTAATTGTTTTTCGAAAAGCGACACACATATTCGTTATCAGCGTTGGATTTTACATAAGAATATTGAGTTTGTTTAGAATCAGATTTCTAAATTTTTTCAGTATTCATGACATCTCCCGAACGAAATGTATGAAACATGTGAAAATTATTAATTGCAATAACTTTTGATCTAATTTGAATTTTGAAGAGAGCTACATATATTCGTGATCAGCGTTGGATTCTACATAAGAGTATAAAGTGTGGTTAGAAACAGAGTTGGAAATTTTTTCGGTATTCATGACATCTCCCGAGCCAAATATGGAAAAACACGTAAAATTTTTTAATTGCAATAACTTTTGATCTAAATGGAATTTTGAAAAGCACTACATAAATTCGTGATCAGCGTTGAATTTTACATAAGAATATTGAGTTTGGTTGAAATACGAGTTGGAAATTTTTTCGGTATTCATGACATCTCCCGAGCCAAATATCAGAAAATTGTGAAAAATAATAATTGCAATAACTTTTGATCTAATTGCTATTTCGAAAAGCGACACATATATTCGAGATCAGCGTTGGATTTTTCATAAGAATTTTGAGTTTGGTTAGAATTAGTGATGGGGACATGTTTTCGGTGTACTTGACAACCTGAGAGCAGCTAAATGTCGGGAAAATGTGAAAAATAATAATTGCAATATCTTTTGATGTAAATCGAATTTTTTGAAAAGCGCTACATATATTCGTGATCCGCGTTGGATTTTTTTTTTTTTGAATCTCTATTTAGACTCCTTGTGTGCCAACAAGTATAACACACAAGGCTTACAAACGTAAGTCAATACTCAATCAATAGTGGTAGGAAGTTTTAAGTACAGGGATACAAGCACAAATGGGAATCAAAAGGTAAAAAGAAACAAGAAGGGATGCAAATACAATAAACACAGAACAAAATACAAGATTGCTCACGTGCACAAAAATGGAGACATTCAGTAACTAAAATTATACAATGGTGGAGGTTTGGTAGCACATGTGTGATTAGAAGATTTTCAAAATACAAATGCATAAAAAGCATACATACACACAAATACTTAAGAATATACACACAGACATATATATATACGCACTTGCAAAAAAAAAAGAAGAAGAAAAAACGGAAACATACACCGTAAATTTTAGAAAAAACACGAATAATAATAATGATAATATAATAAAAAATTTAAATTTACAATCTAAACAATACGAGAAAAAATGCTATTAATATATGCACAAAACGATGTAAAAGAAGACTTGCTCTGAACAAAGGTAGAGAAAGGAGGAGGCCACGCTATATTGTTCTTTTGTAGGCAATTCATGAGAGTACGTCTTTCGGAAGAGAATTTAGCACAAGCAAATATTAGATGCTTGACATCCTGGACTGTGTCACTGGAGCAAGAACACTGGTCAGTAGGTGACAAATTCAAGCGCTTCAAATAGGCTTTAAAGTTTCCATGCCCAGTTAGAAACTGGGTAAGTATAAAATTAGGATGAAAGTGTTTAGCCTTTAAACGGCTCTGAATAGAAGGAATAAATTCCTTGGTGAAGAGCGCATTATTTGATATTTGATATAATTTATTCCAATCAGAAATAATTTTTTCCTTAAAAATATTTTTATAATATGATTTGGGAATGTTCATGGGAATCAAATTGCTTAATTTTGTAGCTTCTTTTGCAAGCCAGTCAGCACGTTCATTGCCATAGATTCCCGTGTGACCTCGAACAAAAGAAAAGAAAACTTTTACACCTCTGCTTGAAGTTTGGTTAGAAACAGAGTTGGAAATTTTTTCGGTATTCATGACATCTGTCGAGCCAAATATCGGAAAAATGTGAAAAATTATAATTACAATAACTTTTGATATAATTGGAATTTTAAAAAGGGACACATATTTCCCTGTTCAGCGTTGGATTTTACATAAGAATATTGATTTTGGTTAGAATTAGAGTTGGAATTTTTTTCGGTATTCATGACATCTCCCAAATTAAATATCGAAAATATATGAAAAATAATAAGTGCAATAGCTTTTGATCTAATTGGAATTTTTAAAAACGACACATATATTTGTTATCAGCGTTGGATTTTACATAAATATATTGAGTTTGTTTAGAATCAGAGTTCTAAATTTTTCAGTATTCATGACATCTCCCGAACGAAATCTAGGAAAAATGTGAAAAATAATAATTCCAATAACTTTTGATCTAATTGGAATTTTGAAAAGCGCTGCAAATATTCGTGATCAGCGTTGGATTTTACATAAGAAAATTAAGTTTGGTCAGAAACAGAATAAAATTTTTTTCGGTATTCATGATATCACCCGAGCCAAATATCGGTAAAATGTGAAAAATAATAATTTCAATACCTTTTGATTAAATTAGAACTTTGAAAAGCGACACATATATTCGTGATCAGCGTTGGATTTTACATAAGAATTTTGAGTTTGGTTAGAATCAGAGATGGGGAAATTTTTTCGTTATCCTTCACATCATCTCAGCCAAATATCGGAAATATGTGAAAAATTATAGTATCAATATCTTTTGATCAAATCCGAATTTTAAAAAGTGCTACATATATTCGTGATCAGCGTTGGATTCTACATAAGAATATATAGTTTGCTTAGGAATAGATTTGGAAAAATTTTTCGGTATTCAAGACATCTCCCAAGCAAATATCGGAAAAATGTGAAAAATTATAATTGCAATAACTTTTGATCTAATTGGAATTTTGAAAAGCTACAGAAATGTTCGTGATCAGCTTTGGATTTTACATAAGAATATTGAGTTTGGTTAGAATCAGAGATGGACATGTTTTCGGTATACTTGACATCCTTTGAGCCAAATGTTGCAAAAAGGTGAAAAATAATAATTGCAATAACTTTTGATTTAATTGAAAGTTTGAAAAGCGCTACATATATTCGTGATCAGCGTTGGATTTCACATAAAAATATTAAGTTTGGTTAGAATCAGAGTTGGAAATTGTTTCGGTATTCCTGACATCTCCCAAGCAAATATCGGTAAAATGTGAAAAATAATAATTGCAATAACTTTTGATCTAATTGGAATTTTGAAAAGCGCTGCAAATATTCGTGATCAGCGTTGGATTTTACATAAGAAAATTAAGTTTGGTCAGAAACAGAATAAAATTTTTTTCGGTATTCATGATATCACCCGAGCCAAATATCGGTAAAATGTGAAAAATCACAATTTCAATACCTTTTGATTAAATTAGAACTTTGAAAAGCGACACATATATTCGTGATCAGCGTTGGATTTTACATAAGAATTTTGAGTTTGGTTAGAATCAGAGATGGGAAATTTTTTCGTTATACTTCACATCATCTCAGCCAAATATCGGAAATATGTGAAAAATTATAGTATCAATATCTTTTGATCAAATCCGAATTTTAAAAAGTGCTACATATATTCGTGATCAGCGTTGGATTCTACATAAGAATATAAAGTTTGCTTAGGAATAGATTTGGAAAATTTTTCGGTATTCAAGACATCTCCCAAGCAAATATCGGAAAAATGTGAAAAATAATAATTGCAATAACTTTTGATCTAATTGGAATTTTGAAAAGCTACAGATATGTTCGTGATCAGCTTTGGATTTTACATAAGAATATTGAGTTTGGTTAGAATCAGAGATGGAAATGTTTTCGGTATACTTGACATCCTTGAGTCAAATGTTGCAAAAAGGTGAAAAATAATAATTGCAATAACTTTTGATTTAATTGAAATTTGAAAAGCGCTACATATATTCGTGATCAGCGTTGGATTTTACATAAAAATATTAAGTTTGGTTAGAATCAGAGTTGGAAATTGTTTCGGTATTCCTGACATCTCCCAAGCAAATATCGGTAAAATGTGAAAAATAATAATTGCAATAACTTTTGATCTAATTGGAATTTTGAAAAGCGCTGCAAATATTCGTGATCAGCGTTGGATTTTACATAAGAAAATTAAGTTTGGTCAGAAACAGAATAAAATTTTTTTCGGTATTCATGATATCACCCGAGCCAAATATCGGTAAAATGTGAAAAATCACAATTTCAATACTTTTGATTAATTAGAACTTTGAAAAGCGACACATATATTCGTGATCAGCGTTGGATTTTACATAAGAATTTTGAGTTTGGTTAGAATCAGAGATGGGAAATTTTTTCGTTATACTTCACATCATCTCAGCCAAATATCGGAAATATGTGAAAAATTATATATCAATATCTTTTGATCAAATCGAATTTTAAAAAGTGCTACATATATTCGTGATCAGCGTTGGATTCTACATAAGAATATAAGTTTGCTTAGAATAGATTGGAAAATTTTCGGTATTCAGACATCTCCCAAGCAAATATCGGAAAAATGTGAAAAATTATAATTGCAATAACTTTTGATCTAATTGGAATTTTGAAAAGCTACAGAAATGTTCGTGATCAGCTTTGGATTTTACATAAGAATATTGAGTTTGGTTAGAATCAGAGATGGAATGTTTTCGGTATTCTTGACATCCTTTGAGTCAAATGTTGCAAAAAGGTGAAAAATAATAATTGCAATAACTTTTGATTTAATTGAAAGTTTGAAAAGCGCTACATATATTCGTGATCAGCGTTGGATTTTACATAAAAATATTAGTTTGGTTAGAATCAGAGTTGGAAATTGTTTCGGTATTCCTGACATCTCCCAAGCAAATATCGGTAAAATGTGAAAAATAATAATTGCAATAACTTTTGATCTAATTGGAATTTTGAAAAGCGCTGCAAATATTCGTGATCAGCGTTGGATTTTACATAAGAAAATTAAGTTTGGTCAGAAACAGAATAAAATTTTTTCGGTATTCATGATATCACCCGAGCCAAATATCGGTAAAATGTGAAAAATCAAATTTCAATAACTTTTGATTAAATTAGAACTTTGAAAAGCGACACATATATTCGTGATCAGCGTTGGATTTTACATAAGAATTTTGAGTTTGGTTAGAATCAGAGATGGGAAATTTTTTCGTTATACTTCACATCATCTCAGCCAAATATCGGAAATATGTGAAAAATTATAGTATCAATATCTTTTGATCAAATTCGAATTTTAAAAAGTGCTACATATATTCGTGATCAGCGTTGGATTCTACATAAGAATATAAAGTTTGCTTAGGAATAGATTTGGAAAATTTTTCGGTATTCAAGACATCTCCCAAGCAAATATCGGAAAAATGTGAAAAATTATAATTGCAATAACTTTTGATCTAATTGGAATTTTGAAAAGCTACAGAAATGTTCGTGATCAGCTTTGGATTTTACATAAGAATATTGAGTTTGGTTAGAATCAGAGATGGAATGTTTTCGGTATACTTGACATCCTTGAGCAAATATTGAAAAAGGTGAAAAATAATAATTGCAATAACTTTTGATTTAATTGAAGTTTGAAAAGCGCTACATATATTCGTGATCAGCGTTGGATTTTACATAAAATATTAGTTTGGTTAGAATCAGAGTTGGAAATTTTTCGGTATTCATGACATCTCCCGAACAAATATCAGAAAAATGTGAAAAATAATAATTGCAATAACTTTTGATCTAATTGGAAATTTGAAACGTGCTACATATATTCATGATCAGCGTTGGATTTTACATAAGAAAATTAAGTTTGGTCAGAAACAGAATAAAATTTTTTTCGGTATTCATGATATCACCCGAGCCAAATATCGGTAAAATGTGAAAAATCACAATTTCAATACTTTTGATTAAATTAGAACTTTGAAAAGCGACACATATATTCGTGATCAGCGTTGGATTTTACATAAGAATTTTGAGTTTGGTTAGAATCAGAGATGGGGAAATTTTTTCGTTATCCTTCACATCATCTCAGCCAAATATCGGAAATATGTGAAAAATTATAATATCAATATCTTTTGATCTAATTCGAATTTTAAAAAGTGCTACATATATTCGTGATCAGCGTTGGATTATACATAAGAATATAAGTTTGCTTAGAATAGATTTGGAAAAAATTTTCGGTATTCAAGACATCTCCCAAGCAAATATCGGAAAAATGTGAAAAATTATAATTGCAATAACTTTTGATCTAATTGGAATTTTGAAAAGCTACAGAAATGTTCGTGATCAGCTTTGGATTTTACATAAGAATATTGAGTTTGATTAGAATCAGAGATGGACATGTTTTCGGTATACTTGACATCCTTTGAGCCAAATGTTGCAAAAAGGTGAAAAATAATAATTGCAATAACTTTTGATTTAATTGAAAGTTTGAAAAGCGCTGCATATATTCGTGATCAGCGTTGGATTTCACATAAAAATATTAAGTTTGGTTAGAATCAGAGTTGGAAATTGTTTCGGTATTCCTGACATCTCCCAAGCAAATATCGGTAAAATGTGAAAAATAATAATTGCAATAACTTTTGATTTAATTGAAAGTTTGAAAAGCGCTGCATATATTCGTGATCAGCGTCGGATTTAAATAAGAAAATTCAGTTCGGTTAGAATCAGAGTTGGAAATTTTTTCGGTATTCGTGAGACATCCGAGCTAAATATCGGAACGGTTGTGAAACATAATAATTACAATAACTTTTGATAAAAATGAAATTTTGAAAAGCACTTCATGTATATGTTATCAGCGTTGGATTTTACATAAGAATATTGGGTTTGGTTAGAATCAGAGTTCTAAATTTTTTCAGTGTTCATGACATCTCCCGAGCCAAATATTTTAACACCGGAACGTATGTGAAAAATAATAAGTGCAATAACTTTTCATCTAATTGGAATTTTGAAAAGAGCTGCATATATTTGTCATCAGCGTTGGATTTTACATAAGAAAATTGAGTTTGGTTAGAATCAGAATTGAAACTTTTTTCGGTATTCATGATATCTCCCGAGCCCCAAATATCGGAAAATTGTGAAAAATAATAATTGCAATAACTTTTAATCTAATTCGAATTTTGAAAAGTGCTACATATACTCGTGATCAGTGTTGGATTCTACATAAAAATATTGAGTTTGGTTATAATCAGAATTCAAATTTTTTGGCATTCATAATATGTCCCGAGCCAAATATCGGAAAATTGTGAAAAATATTAATTGCAATAACTTTTGATCTAATTGTAATTTCGAAAAGCGACAGATATTTTCCTGTTCAGCGTTGGATATTCAATAAGAATATTGATTTTGGTTAGAATCAGATTTGGAGTTTTTTTCGGTATTCATGACATCTCCCAAATGAAATAACGAAAAAATGTGAAAAATAATAAGTGCAATAACTTTTGATCTAATTGGAATTTTGAAGAGAGCTACATATTTTCTGGATCAGCTTTGTATTTTACATCAGAAAATTTAAATTACTTAGAATCAGAATTCTAACTTTTCTCAGTATTCATGACATCTCACGAACGAAATTTCGCAAAAATGTGAAAAATATTAATTGCAATAACTTTTGATGTAATTGGAATTTTTTGAAGAGTGCTACATATTTTCGTGATAAGCGTTGGATTTCACATAAGAATATTCAGTTTGTTTAGAATCAGAGATGGAAAGTTTTTCGGTATTCGTGACATTTCCCGAGCAAAATATTTTAACACCGGAAAGTATGTGAAAAATAATAATTGCAATAACTTTTGGTCTAATTGGAATTTTGAAAAGCTACAGATATGTTCGTGATCAGCGTTGGATTTTACATAAGAATATTGAGTTTGGTTAGAATCAGAATTACAATTTTTTTCGGTATTCATGATATCTCCCGAACGAAATATAGGAAAAATGTGAAAAACAATAATTGCAATAACTTTTGATCTAATTGGAATTTTGAAAAGCGCTGCAAATATTCGTGATCAGCGTTGGATTTTACATAAGAAAATTAAGTTTGGTCAGAAACAGAATAAAATTTTTTTCGGTATTCATGATATCACCCGAGCCAAATATCGGTAAAATGTGAAAAATCACAATTTCAATACCTTTTGATTAAATTAGAACTTTGAAAAGCGACACATATATTCGTGATCAGCGTTGGATTTTACATAAGAATTTTGAGTTTGGTTAGAATCAGAGATGGGGAAATTTTTTCGTTATACTTCACATCATCTCAGCCAAATATCGGAAATATGTGAAAAATTATAATATCAATATCTTTTGATCTAATTCGAATTTTAAAAAGTGCTACATATATTCGTGATCAGCGTTGGATTCTACATAAGAATATATAGTTTGCTTAGGAATAGATTTGGAAAAATTTTTCGGTATTCAAGACATCTCCCAAGCAAATATCGGAAAAATGTGAAAAATTATAATTGCAATAACTTTTGATCTAATTGGAATTTTGAAAAGCTACAGAAATGTTCATGATCAGCTTTGGATTTTACATAAGAATATTGAGTTTGGTTAGAATCAGAGATGGACATGTTTTCGGTATACTTGACATCCATTGAGCCAAATGTCGCAAAAAGGTGAAAAATAATAATTGTAATAACTTTTGATTTAATTGAAAGTTTGAAAAGCGCTACATATATACGTGATCAGCGTTGGATTTCACATAAAAATATTAAGTTTGGTTAGAATCAGAGTTGGAAATTTTTTCGGTATTCATGACATCTCCCAAGCAAATATCGGTAAAATGTGAAAAATAATAATTGCAATAACTTTTGATCTAATTGAAATTTTAAAAAGCGCTGCATATATTCGTGATCAGCGTCGGATTTAAATAAGAAAATTCAGTTTGGTTAGAATCAGAGTTGGAAATTTTTTCGGTATTCGTGAGACATCCGAGCCAAATATCGGAACGGTTGTGA
Source organism: Trichonephila clavata (assembly GCA_019973975.1). Lineage (NCBI taxonomy): Eukaryota > Metazoa > Arthropoda > Arachnida > Araneae > Nephilidae > Trichonephila > Trichonephila clavata. Next base: position 57,961 of record BMAO01031982.1, on the reverse strand, counting down.
AACATAATAATTACAATAACTTTTGATAAAAATGAAATTTTGAAAAGCACTTCATGTATATGTTATCAGCGTTGGATTTTACATAAGAATATTGGGTTTGGTTAGAATCAGAGTTCTAAATTTTTTCAGTGTTCATGACATCTCCCGAGCCAAATATTTTAACACCGGAACGTATGTGAAAAATAATAATTGCAATAACTTTTCATCTAATTGGAATTTTGAAAAGAGCTGCATATATTTGTCATCAGCGTTGGATTTTACATAAGAAAATTGAGTTTGGTTAGAATCAGAATTGAAACTTTTTTCGGTATTCATGATATCTCCCGAGCCAAATATCGGAAAATTGTGAAAAATAATAATTGCAATAACTTTTAATCTAATTCGAATTTTGAAAAGTGCTACATATACTCGTGATCAGTGTTGGATTCTACATAAAAATATTGAGTTTGGTTATAATCAGAATTCAAATTTTTTGGCATTCATAATATGTCCCGAGCCAAATATCGGAAAATTGTGAAAAATATTAATTGCAATAACTTTTGATCTAATTGTAATTTCGAAAAGCGACAGATATTTTAAAGTTCAGCGTTGGATATTCAATAAGAATATTGATTTTGGTTAGAATCAGATTTGGAGTTTTTTTCGGTATTCATGACATCTCCCAAATGAAATAACGAAAAAATGTGAAAAATAATAAGTGCAATAACTTTTGATCTAATTGGAATTTTGAAGAGAGCTACATATTTTCTGGATCAGCTTGATTTTACATCAGAAAATTTAAATTACTTAGAATCAGAATTCTAACTTTTCTCAGTATTCATGACATCTCACGAACGAAATTTCGCAAAAATGTGAAAAATATTAATTGCAATAACTTTTGATGTAATTGGAATTTTTTGAAGAGTGCTACATATTTTCGTGATAAGCGTTGGATTTCACATAAGAATATTCAGTTTGTTTAGAATCAGAGATGGAAAGTTTTTCGGTATTCATGACATTTCCCGAGCAAAATATTTTAACACCGGAACGTATGTGAAAAATAATAATTGCAATAACTTTTGGTCTAATTGGAATTTTGAAAAGCTACAGATATGTTCGTGATCAGCGTTGGATTTTACATAAGAATATTGAGTTTGGTTAGAATCAGAATTACAATTTTTTCGGTATTCATGATATCTCCCGAACGAAATATAGGAAAAATGTGAAAAATAATAATTGCAATAACTTTTGATCTAATTGGATTTTTGAAAAGCGACACATATATTCGAGATCAGCGTTGGATTTTTCATAAGAATTTTGAGTTTGGTTAGAATTAGTGATGGGGACATGTTTTCGGTGTACTTGACAACCTGAGAGCAGCTAAATGTCGGGAAAATGTGAAAAATAATAATTGCAATAACTTTTCATCTAAATCGAATTTTGAAGAGTGCTATATATTTTCGTGATCAGCGTTGGATTTCACATAAGTATATTAAGTTTTGTTACAAACAAAGTTGGAAATTTTTTCGGTATTCATGACATCTCCCAAGCAAATATCGGTAAAATGTGAAAAATAATAATTGCAATAATTTTTGATCTAATTGGAATTTTGAAAAGCTACAGATATGTTCGCGATCAGCGTGCTTATTTTACATAAGAAAATTGAGTTTGGTTAGAATCAGAATTGAAACTTTTTTCGGTATTCATGATATCTCCCGAGCCAAATATCGGAAAATTGTGAAAAATAATAATTGCAATAACTTTTAATCTAATTCAAATTTTGAAAAGTGCTACATATATTCGTGATCAGTGTTGGATTCTACATAAGAACATAAAGTTTGGTTAGAAACAGTGTTGGAAATTGTTTTAGGTATTCATGACATTTCCCAGGCAAATATCGGTAATATGTGAAAAATAATAATTGCAATAACATTTGATCTAATCGAAATTTTGAAAAGCAAAAGATATATTCGTTATCAGCGTTGGATTTTACATAAGAAAATAGAAATTGGTTAGAATCCGATTTGGAAATTTTTTCGTTATACTTGACATCCTCTGAGCCAAATATCGGAAATATGTGAGAGATATTAATTGCAATAACTTTTCATCTAATTCGAATTTTGAAGAGTGCTACATATTTTCGTGATCAGCGTTGGATTTCACATAAGTATATTAAGTTTGGTTAGAATTAGAGTTGGAAATATTTCTGTATTCATGACATCTCCCGATCCAAATGTCGGAAAGAATTTGAAAAATTATAATTGCAATAACTTTTGATCTAATTTGAATTTTGAAAATCTACAGATATGTTAGTGATCAGCTTTAGATTTTACATAAGGATATTGAGTTTGGTTAGAATCAGAATTGAAAATTTGTTCGGTATTCATGATATCTCCCGAGCCAAATATGGGAAAATTGTGAAAAGTAATAATTGCTATAACTTTTGATCTAATTGCTATTTCGAAAAGCAACACATATATTCGAGATCAGCGTTGGATTTTACATAAGAATTTTGAGTTTGGTTAGAATCAGAGATGGACATGTTTTCGGTGTACTTGACATCCACTGAGCCAAATGTCGGAAAAATGTGAAAAATAATAATTGCAATATCTTTTGATCTAATTCGAATTTTGAAAAGCGCTACATATATTCGTGATCAGTGTTGGATTCTACATAATAATTTAAAGTTTTGTTAGAAACAAAGTTGGAAATTTTTTCGGTATTCATGACATCTCCCAAGCAAATATCGGTAAAATGTGAAAAATAATAATTGCAATAACTTTTGATCTAATTGGAATTTTGAAAAGATACAGATATGTTCGCGATCCGCGTGCAAATTTTACATAAGAATATTGAGTTTGGTTAGAATCAGAATTGAAAATTTTTTCTGTATTCATGATATCTACCGAGCCAAATATCGGAAAATTGTAAATAGTAATAATTCCAATAACTTTTGATCCAATTGTTTTTCGAAAAACGACACACATATTCGTTATCAGCGTTGGATTTTACATAAGAATATTGAGTTTGTTTAGAATCAGATTTCTAAATTTTTTCAGTGTTCATGACATCTCCCGAACGAAATATATGAAACATGTGAAAATTATTAATTGCAATAACTTTTGATCTAATTTGAATTTTGAAAAGTGCTACATATATTCGTGATCAGCGTTGGATTCTACATAAGTGTATAAAGTTTGGTTAGAAGCAGAGTTGGAAATTTTTTTGGTATTCATGACATCTCCCGAGCCAAATATGGAAAAACACGTAAAATTTTTTAATTGCAATAACTTTTGATCTAAATGGAATTTTGAAAAGCACTACATAAATTCGTGATCAGCGTTGAATTTTACATAAGAATATTGAGTTTGGTTGAAATACGAGTTGGAAATTTTTTCGGTATTCATGACATCTCCCGAGCCAAATATCAGAAAATTGTGAAAAATAATAATTGCAATAACTTTTGATCTAATTGCTATTTCGAAAAGCGACACATATATTCGAGATCAGCGTTGGATTTTTCATAAGAATTTTGAGTTTGGTTAGAATTAGTTATGGGGACATGTTTTCGGTGTACTTGACAACCTGAGAGCAGCTAAATGTCGGGAAAATGTGAAAAATAATAATTGCAATATCTTTTGATGTAAATCGAATTTTGAAAAGCGCTACATATATTCGTGATCCGCGTTGGATTTTTTTTTTTTTTTTTGAATCTCTATTTAGACTCCTTGTGTGCCAACAAGTATAACACACAAGGCTTACAAACGTAAGTCAATACTCAATCAATAGTGGTAGGAAGTTTTAAGTACAGGGATACAAGCACAAATGGGAATCAAAAGGTAAAAAGAAACAAGAAGGGATGCAAATACAATAAACACAGAACAAAATACAAGATTGCTCACGTGCACAAAAATGGAGACATTCAGTAACTAAAATTATACAATGGTGGAGGTTTGGTAGCACATGTGTGATTAGAAGATTTTCAAAATACAAATGCATAAAAAGCATACATACACACAAATACTTAAGAATATACACACAGACATATATATATACGCACTTGCAAAAAAAAAGAAGAAAAAAAAACAGAAACATACACAGTAAATGTTAGAAAAAACACGAATAATAATAGTGATAATATAATAAAAAATTTAAATTTACAATCTAAACAATACGAGAAAAAATGCTATTAATATATGCACAAAACGATGTAAAAGAAGACTTGCTCTGAACAAAGGTAGAGAAAGGAGGAGGCCACGCTATATTGTTCTTTTGTAGGCAATTCATGAGAGTACGTCTTTCGGAAGAGAATTTAGCACAAGCAAATATTAGATGCTTGACATCCTGGACTGTGTCACTGGAGCAAGAACACTGGTCAGTAGGTGACAAATTGAAGCGCTTCAAATAGGCTTTAAAGTTTCCATGCCCAGTTAGAAACTGGGTAAGTATAAAATTAGGATGAAAGTGTATAGCCGTTAAACGACTCTGAATAGAAGGAATAAATTCCTTGGTGAAGAGCGCATTATTTGATATTTGATATAATTTATTCCAATCAGAAATAATTTTTTCCTTAAAAATATTTTTATAATATGATTTGGGAATGTTCATGGGAATCAAATTGCTTAATTTTGTAGCTTCTTTTGCAAGCCAGTCAGCACGTTCATTGCCATAGATTCCCGTGTGACCTCGAACAAAAGAAAAGAAAACTTTTACACCTCTGCTTGAAGTTTGGTTAGAAACAGAGTTGGAAATTTTTTCGGTATTCATGACATCTGTCGAGCCAAATATCGGAAAAATGTGAAAAATTATAATTACAATAACTTTTGATATAATTGGAATTTTAAAAAGGGACACATATTTCCCTGTTCAGCGTTGGATTTTACATAAGAATATTGATTTTGGTTAGAATTAGAGTTGGAATTTTTTTCGGTATTCATGACATCTCCCAAATTAAATATCGAAAATATATGAAAAATAATAAGTGCAATAGCTTTTGATCTAATTGGAATTTTTAAAAACGACACATATGTTTGTTATCAGCGTTGGATTTTACATAAATATATTGAGTTTGTTTAGAATCAGAGTTCTAAATTTTTCAGTATTCATGACATCTCCCGAACGAAATCTAGGAAAAATGTGAAAAATAATAATTCCAATAACTTTTGATCTAATTGGAATTTTGAAAAGCGCTGCAAATATTCGTGATCAGCGTTGGATTTTACATAAGAAAATTAAGTTTGGTCAGAAACAGAATAAAATTTTTTTCGGTATTCATGATATCACCCGAGCCAAATATCGGTAAAATGTGAAAAATCACAATTTCAATACCTTTTGATTAAATTAGAACTTTGAAAAGCGACACATATATTCGTGATCAGCGTTGGATTTTACATAAGAATTTTGAGTTTGGTTAGAATCAGAGATGGGGAAATTTTTTCGTTATACTTCACATCATCTCAACCAAATATCGGAAATATGTGAAAAATTATAATATCAATATCTTTTGATCTAATTCGAATTTTAAAAAGTGCTACATATATTCGCGATCAGCGTTGGATTCTACATAAGAATATAAAGTTTGCTTAGGAATAGATTTGGAAAAAATCCCAGGCAAATATCGGTAATATGTGAAAAATAATAATTGCAATAACATTTGATCTAATCGAAATTTTGAAAATCAAAAGATATATTTGTTATCAGCGTTGGATTTTACATAAGAAAATTGAAATTGGTTAGAATCCGATTTGGAAATTTTTTAGTTATACTTGACATCCTCTGAGCCAAATATCGAAAATATGTGAGAGATATTAATTGCAATAACGTTTGATCTAATTCGAATTTTGAAGAGTGCTACATATTTTCGTGATCAGCGTAGGATTTCACATAAGTATATTAAGTTTGGTTAGAATTAGAGTTGGAAATTTTTCTGTATTCATGACATCTCCCGATCCAAATGTCGAAGAGAATTTTAAAATTATAATTGCAATTACTTTTGATCTAATTCGAATTTTGAAAAGTGCTACATATATTCGTGATCAGCGTTGGATTCTACATAAGAATATAAAGTTTGTTTAGGAATACATTTGGAAAAAATTTTCGGTATTCAAGACATCTCCCAAGCAAATATCGGAAAAATGTGAAAAATTATAATTGCAATAACTTTTGATTTAATTGGAATTTTGAAAAGCTACAGAAATGTTCGTGATCAGCTTTGGATTTTACATAAGAATATTGAGTTTGGTTAGAATCAGAGATGGACATGTTTTCGGTATACTTGACATCCATTGAGCCAAATGTCGCAAAAAGGTGAAAAATAATAATTGTAATAACTTTTGATTTAATTGAAAGTTTGAAAAGCGCTACATATATACGTGATCAGCGTTGGATTTCACATAAAAATATTAAGTTTGGTTAGAATCAGAGTTGGAAATTTTTTCGGTATTCATGACATCTCCCAAGCAAATATCGGTAAAATGTGAAAAATAATAATTGCAATAACTTTTGATGTAATTGAAATTTTTAAAAAGCGCTGCATATATTCGTGATCAGCGTCGGATTTAAATAAGACAATTCAGTTCGGTTAGAATCAGAGTTGGAAATTTTTTCGGTATTCGTGAGACATCCGATCCAAATATCGGAACGGTTGTGAAACATAATAATTACAATAACTTTTGATAAAAATGAAATTTTGAAAAGCACTTCATGTATATGTTATCAGCGTTGGATTTTACATAAGAATATTGGGTTTGGTTAGAATCAGAGTTCTAAATTTTTTCAGTGTTCATGACATCTCCCGAGCCAAATATTTTAACACCGGAACGTATGTGAAAAATAATAATTGCAATAACTTTTCATCTAATTGGAATTTTGAAAAGAGCTGCATATATTTGTCATCAGCGTTGGATTTTACATAAGAAAATTGAGTTTGGTTAGAATCAGAATTGAAACTTTTTTCGGTATTCATGATATCTCCCGAGCCAAATATCGGAAAATTGTGAAAAATAATAATTGCAATAACTTTTAATCTAATTCGAATTTTGAAAAGTGCTACATATACTCGTGATCAGAGTTGGATTCTACATAAAAATATTGAGTTTGGTTATAATCAGAATTCAAATTTTTTGGCATTCATAATATGTCCCGAGCCAAATATCGGAAAATTGTGAAAAATATTAATTGCAATAACTTTTGATCTAATTGTAATTTCGAAAAGCGACAGATATTTTCCTGTTCAGCGTTGGATATTCAATAAGAATATTGATTTTGGTTAGAATCAGATTTGGAGTTTTTTTCGGTATTCATGACATCTCCCAAATGAAATAACGAAAAAATGTGAAAAATAATAAGTGCAATAACTTTTGATCTAATTGGAATTTTGAAGAGAGCTACATATTTTCTGGATCAGCTTTGTATTTTACATCAGAAAATTTAAATTACTTAGAATCAGAATTCTAACTTTTCTCAGTATTCATGACATCTCACGAACGAAATTTCGCAAAAATGTGAAAAATATTAATTGCAATAACTTTTGATGTAATTGGAATTTTTTTGAAGAGTGCTACATATTTTCGTGATAAGCGTTGGATTTCACATAAGAATATTCAGTTTGTTTAGAATCAGAGATGGAAAGTTTTTCGGTATTCATGACATTTCCCGAGCAAAATATTTTAACACCGGAACGTATGTGAAAAATAATAATTGCAATAACTTTTGGTCTAATTGGAATTTTGAAAAGCTACAGATATGTTCGTGATCAGCGTTGGATTTTACATAAGAATATTGAGTTTGGTTAGAATCAGAATTACAATTTTTTTCGGTATTCATGATATCTCCCGAACGAAATATAGGAAAAATGTGAAAAATAATAATTGCAATAACTTTTGATCTAATTGGATTTTTGAAAAGCGACACATATATTCGAGATCAGCGTTGGATTTTTCATAAGAATTTTGAGTTTGGTTAGAATTAGTGATGGGGACATGTTTTCGGTGTACTTGACAACCTGAGAGCAGCTAAATGTGGAAAATGTGAAAAATAATAATTGCAATAACTTTTCATCTAAATCGAATTTTGAAGAGTGCTATATATTTTCGTGATCAGCGTTGGATTTCACATAAGTATATTAAGTTTTGTTACAAACAAAGTTGGAAATTTTTTCGGTATTCATGACATCTCCCAAGCAAATATCGGTAAAATGTGAAAAATAATAATTGCAATAACTTTTGATCTAATTGGAATTTTGAAAAGCTACAGATATGTTCGCGATCAGCGAGCAAATTTTACATAAGAAAATTGAGTTTGGTTAGAATCAGAATTGAAACTTTTTTCGGTATTCATGATATCTCCCGAGCCAAATATCGGAAAATTGTGAAAAATAATAATTGCAATAACTTTTAATCTAATTCAAATTTTGAAAAGTGCTACATATATTCGTGATCAGTGTTGGATTCTACATAAGAACATAAAGTTTGGTTAGAAACAGTGTTGGAAATTGTTTTAGGTATTCATGACATTTCCCAGGCAAATATCGGTAATATGTGAAAAATAATAATTGCAATAACATTTGATCTAATCGAAATTTTGAAAAGCAAAAGATATATTCGTTATCAGCGTTGGATTTTACATAAGAAAATAGAAATTGGTTAGAATCCGATTTGGAAATTTTTTCGTTATACTTGACATCCTCTGAGCCAAATATCGGAAATATGTGAGAGATATTAATTGCAATAACTTTTCATCTAATTCGAATTTTGAAGAGTGCTACATATTTTCGTGATCAGCGTTGGATTTCACATAAGTATATTAAGTTTGGTTAGAATTAGAGTTGGAAATATTTCTGTATTCATGACATCTCCCGATCCAAATGTCGGAAAGAATTTGAAAAATTATAATTGCAATAACTTTTGATCTAATTTGAATTTTGAAAATCTACAGATATGTTAGTGATCAGCTTTAGATTTTACATAAGGATATTGAGTTTGGTTAGAATCAGAGATGGACATGTTTTCGGTGTACTTGACATCCACTGAGCCAAATGTCGGAAAAATGTGAAAAATAATAATTGCAATATCTTTTGATCTAATTCGAATTTTGAAAAGCGCTACATATATTCGTGATCAGTGTTTGATTCTACATAATAATTTAAAGTTTTGTTAGAAACAAAGTTGGAAATTTTTTCGGTATTCATGACATCTCCCAAGCAAATATCGGTAAAATGTGAAAAATAATAATTGCAATAACTTTTGATCTAATTGGAATTTTGAAAAGCTACAGATATGTTCGCGATCAGCGTGCAAATTTTACATAAGAATATTGAGTTTGGTTAGAATCAGAATTGAAAATTTTTTCTGTATTCATGATATCTACCGAGCCAAATATCGGAAAATTGTAAATAGTAATAATTCCAATAACTTTTGATCCAATTGTTTTTCGAAAAACGACACACATATTCGTTATCAGCGTTGGATTTTACATAAGAATATTGAGTTTGTTTAGAATCAGATTTCTAAATTTTTTCAGTGTTCATGACATCTCCCGAACGAAATATATGAAACATGTGAAAATTATTAATTGCAATAACTTTTGATCTAATTTGAATTTTGAAAAGCGCTACATATATTCGTGATCAGCGTTGAATTTTACATAAGAATATTGAGTTTGGTTGAAATACGAGTTGGAAATTTTTTCGGTATTCATGACATCTCCCGAGCCAAATATCAGAAAATTGTGAAAATAATAATTGCAATAACTTTTGACCTAATTGCTATTTCGAAAAGCGACACATATATTCGAGATCAGCGTTGGATTTTACATAAGAATTTTGAGTTTGGTTAGAATTAGTGATGGGGACATGTTTTCGGTGTACTTGACAACCTATGAGCAGCTAGCTAAATGTCGGAAAAATGTGAAAAATAATAATTGTAATATCTTTTGATGTAAATCGAATTTTGAAAAGCGCTACATATATTCGTGATCAGCGTTGTATTCTACATAAAAATATAAAGTTTGGGTAGAGCCAGAGTTGGAAATTTTTTCGGTATTCAAGACACCTCCCGAGCCAAATATCAGTAAAATGTGAAAAATAATAATAACAATAACTTTTTATCTGAATTAAATTTTGAAAAGCGCTACATATATTCGTGATCCGCGTTGGATTTTTTTTTTTGAATCTCTATTTAGACTCCTTGTGTGCCAACAAGTATAACACACAAGGCTTACAAACGTAAGTCAATACTCAATCAATAGTGGTAGGAAGTTTTAAGTACAGGGATACAAGCACAAATGGGAATCAAAAGGTAAAAAGAAACAAGAAGGGATGCAAATACAATAAACACAGAACAAAATACAAGATTGCTCACGTGCACAAAAATGGAGACATTCAGTAACTAAAATTATACAATGGTGGAGGTTTGGTAGCACATGTGTGATTAGAAGATTTTCAAAATACAAATGCATAAAAAGCATACATACACACAAATACTTAAGAATATACACACAGACATATATATATATATACGCACTTGCAAAAAAAAGAAGAAAAAAAAAACAGAAACATACACAGTAAATGTTAGAAAAAACACGAATAATAATAGTGATAATATAATAAAAAATTTAAATTTACAATCTAAACAATCTAAACAATACGAGAAAAAATGCTATTAATATATGCACAAAACGATGTAAAAGAAGACTTGCTCTGAACAAAGGTAGAGAAAGGAGGAGGCCACGCTATATTGTTCTTTTGTAGGCAATTCATGAGAGTACGTCTTTCGGAAGAGAATTTAGCACAAGCAAATATTAGATGCTTGACATCCTGGACTGTGTCACTGGAGCAAGAACACTGGTCAGTAGGTGACAAATTGAAGCGCTTCAAATAGGCTTTAAAGTTTCCATGCCCAGTTAGAAACTGGGTAAGTATAAAATTAGGATGAAAGTGTATAGCCGTTAAACGACTCTGAATAGAAGGAATAAATTCCTTGGTGAAGAGCGCATTATTTGATATTTGATATAATTTATTCCAATCAGAAATAATTTTTTCCTTAAAAATATTTTTATAATATGATTTGGGAATGTTCATGGGAATCAAATTGCTTAATTTTGTAGCTTCTTTTGCAAGCCAGTCAGCACGTTCATTGCCATAGATTCCCGTGTGACCTCGAACAAAAGAAAAGAAAACTTTTACACCTCTGCTTGAAGTTTGGTTAGAAGCAAAGTTGGAAATTTTTTCGGTATTCATGACATCTGTCGAGCCAAATATCGGAAAAATGTGAAAAATTATAATTACAATAACTTTTGATATAATTGGAATTTTAAAAAGGGACACATATTTCCCTGTTCAGCGTTGGATTTTACATAAGAATATTGATTTTGGTTAGAATTAGAGTTGGAATTTTTTTCGGTATTCATGACATCTCCCAAATTAAATATCGAAAATATATGAAAAATAATAAGTGCAATAGCTTTTGATCTAATTGGAATTTTTAAAAACGACACATATATTTGTTATCAGCGTTGGATTTTACATAAATATATTGAGTTTGTTTAGAATCAGAGTTCTAAATTTTTCAGTATTCATGACATCTCCCGAACGAAATATAGGAAAAATGTGAAAAATAATAATTGCAATAACTTTTGATCTAATTGGAATTTTGAAAAGCGCTGCAAATATTCGTGATCAGCGTTGGATTTTACATAAGAAAATTAAGTTTGGTCAGAAACAGAATAAAATTTTTTTCGGTATTAATGATATCACCCGAGCCAAATATCGGGAAAATGTGAAAAATCATAATTGCAATACCTTTCGATCAAATTAGAACTTTGAAAAGCGACACATATATTCGTGATCAGCGTTGGATTTTACATAAGAATTTTGAGTTTGGTTAGAATCAGAGATGGGGAAATTTTTTCGTTATCCTTCACATCATCTCAGCCAAATATCGGAAATATGTGAAAAATTATAATATCAATATCTTTTGATCTAATTCGAATTTTAAAAAGTGCTACATATATTCGTGATCAGCGTTGGGGATTCTACATAAGAATATATAGTTTGCTTAGGAATAGATTTGGAAAAATTTTTCGGTATTCAAGACATCTCCCAAGCAAATATCGGAAAAATGTGAAAAATTATAATTGCAATAACTTTTGATCTAATTGGAATTTTGAAAAGCTACAGAAATGTTCGTGATCAGCTTTGGATTTTACATAAGAATATTGAGTTTGGTTAGAATCAGAGATGGACATGTTTTCGGTATACTTGACATCCTTTGAGCCAAATGTTGCAAAAAGGTGAAAAATAATAATTGCAATAACTTTTGATTTAATTGAAAGTTTGAAAAGCGCTACATATATTCGTGATCAGCGTTGGATTTCACATAAAAATATTAAGTTTGGTTAGAATCAGAGTTGGAAATTGTTTCGGTATTCCTGACATCTCCCAAGCAAATATCGGTAAAATGTGAAAAATAATAATTGCAATAACTTTTGATCTAATTGAAATTTTGAAAAGCGCTGCATATATTCGTGATAAGCGTCGGATTTAAATAAGAAAATTCAGTTTGGTTAGAATCAGAGTTGGAAATTTTTTCGGTATTCGTGAGACATCCGAGCCAAATATCGGAACGGTTGTGAAACATAATAATTACAATAACTTTTGATAAAAATGAAATTTTGAAAAGCACTTCATGTATATGTTATCAGCGTTGGATTTTACATAAGAATATTGAGTTTGGTTAGAATCAGAGTTTTTAAATTTTTTCAGTGTTCATGACATCTCCTGAGCCAAATATTTTAACACCGGAACGTATGTGAAAAATAATAATTGCAATAACTTTTGATCGAATTCGAATATTAAAAAACAATACATATATTCATGTTCAGCGTTGGATTTTAACTAAGAATATTGAGTTTGGTTATAATCAGATTTTTAATTTTTTTCGGTATTCATGACATCTCCGAAATTAAATATCGAAAAAATGTGAAAAATATTAAGTGCAATAACTTTTGATCTAATTGGAATTTTGAAAAGCTCTACATATATTCGTGATCAGTGTTGGATTTTACATAAGAAAATTGAAATTGCTTACAATCAGAGTTGGAACTTTTTTCGGTATTCATGTCATCTCCCGAGCCAAATGTCGGAAAAATGTGAAAAATTATATTTACAATAACTTTTGATCTAATTGGAAGTTTGAAAAACTACTGATATATTCGTGATCACCGTTGAATTTCACATAAAAATATTGAGTTTGGTTAGAATCAGAACTGAAAATTGTTTCGGTTTTCATGATATCTCCCGATCCAAATATCGGAAAAAGTAAAAAATAATAATTGCAATTGTAACGCACGGTATAGTTCCAAGACCGAAATGTAGGTGCCGCCATTACAATATGGGTTTGGACCGGAAGTTTGACTGTACGAAACACTGTTGTTTCGTCAGAGAGAGTTTGGATCTGGACAAGTATGCGTTCCCCATTTCGATGTCTAATCCTGGACTATGTAAACTTTACTTATTTTCTCTAAATTTTTGTCTTGTAATTGTCTAAGTGTCTGTTCTTTGTAACTGTGCTATCTTATGCCATTAAATATATTAATTTACCCCGAGATTCTATTAATTACTTTTGGATACCCCAAGTAATGACGTAAGCGGCAGTTACAATTGGCGCCTAAATGTCGGCCCGACCCCAGCTCTCTCTCGCTTTTTCCTCCCCACTGCCTTAGGAGTGGAAGTGTTTGTCATCCCGACAATAAGAGGATTCGCACCCTGCGAATGAATATTTTCATCCAGAAGACCTGTTAAATCCTCCTTTAATCTAAAAGGGTTAAGAAAATTGCATGACGAGAGCGAAATAAACAAGAAATTTAAACTCCAAGGGAGTCGCATCGGGAAATTACGAGCATTTGTTAATTCCAATAATGCTTAAACAACTTCCGCATGATTTAGTTGTCGAGTTTCATCGTCAAAAAGATTCTAAAAATATTGGGGATGTTAAGGAATTAATGAAATTCATTAAATTTGAAATTGAATTTTGCGAATCTGCAAACATAGTACTAGGGCATTCACAGAAAATCCCAGAGAATTCTAGATATTCTCTGAGAAAGTTATCTTATCAACAACAATCTAAATTAAAAAATAATTTTCCTTCATCTTCCGCTTTAACTACGGTTGTTAAAAATGTTTGCATATATTGTAATTCTGATACACACATTTCAATCGGATGCCAAATATTTTCTAATGAAGAAAAACGTTATAAGTTAAAGAAAGAGGGTAGATGTTATCGGTGCATGACCTATTAACATTTAATTTCACAATGCAAGGTAAAATTACACCATGTGAAACTTGCCAGAGTTTAAAACACAATTCCCTGTTTTGCCCTAAAACTAAAATTAAAACTCCACTTGGAAATAATAAAACAGAAATTCCCGAAGTAGATAACGTAAAGAAACCTGAAACTCGGCTGAAGGATATAGCAACGTCTTCTGTTTTGAACCTTCAATATTCGCTTGAAAATTATGCGACATTACTACAAACAGCTGAAGTTCAGGTAATGAATGGTTGTAATAAAGTTATAGCTAGAGAGAGAGAGAGGCTTTTATTTGATTCTGGATCGCAAAAATTTTAAATACGTAATGATTTAAAAAATGCATTAAATTTGAAACCAGTAAGACTAAGAAACGCTTTTAATCTATACCTTTTCCAATCAAAAGCCCCTCGAGAAAACATTCGAGTTTGTAAATCTAACTATACTCTGTTTCAACTCAAGTTGGCAGCATTGGGAAGGGTACGATGACCGAATCACAGCCGCTGCCGGGTTACTGTAGGAGAAGAGAGTGACTAAACGAATAAATATCACCATATTTGGCGAGTGGGGGAAAAAATGCTTGTGAAAATTTTTTTCATTAAAATTGTAAGAGCTGTTTTTTTTTTTTGGAAAATAGTATATGCAACTTCTTTAATGGAAATATTTAAGGGCTTACGTTTCAATATGTTTAGAAAAATTGATGAATAAACTAGCAAAACTTTTCTCGAACAAAATCTCAATAGTTCTCAACATATTGATAGCAATGTTTTTTAAATGAAAAAATGCCGTTAAATTGTAATTCATGCTTTCATTAACTTGATTTTTTAAGTGACTTAGGCCACTTTAAAAATAAACGGCTTTTTTTTTCTTTAATTTTTATTTATTACATCCGTTTATAAAATACAAATTTCTATCTTGCTTTTTAAGAATTTATCGCCTTTTCTCGGTGGTTATTATTTTAAATCCGAATGAAATAATTATTCACATTTCATGTATAAATGCCGTTTATGTATGTTAACTTAAGAAAAACAGAAGCACAAATTTCAACATCATCATTTACTTCCTTCAGAACTTTGGTTAATGCAGGAATCTCATTTTTTCGAAAAAGGCTATGAATTTTTCGCCGAATGCACGCAATGTGAAGTCATATTTCACCAGCCTATTACGCTTGCCTACGGCACCGGGTCGTTTTTTACCAGATCTTACAGCACCTAATGCCTTCTTTTCTTTCTCCATACGGAAAACAGATCTTTTCGAAACGCCAATCAGTTCATAAACATTTTTCACGATTTCTCTGATGGATTCTTGCGGGTTTTCTTCTCGAAGTCGAAAATTAAACATTCAATATGTTTTTCCGAGCTTCGCTTCGGATAGATTTTCCTCGCTTCGATGGTGTATACAGCGAGGTTGGTGACATTTCTATCTCAGACATGTTTAAAATGTCAAAAAAACAAACAAAAAAAACCAGAACAAGAACAAAGATAGTAGCACGAGATATCAAAATTGTACGTATGAACGATAGCAAAGACGCCAAGCGAATGGCGTTGATTTGGCGGGAATGCTTAGGTAACTCCGCCAAGGATTTGATCTTGAAAACCGGTTTTTAGCCAAGTGAAGTTTCATGAAATTGTTGTTTTTCAACTGTATTCGTTCACAGGTATTAAAGAATAAATGCTTTTAAGGTGTGATTAACTAAAATATATCCTTAAAATCACAATTTCGATAATACACGATACTTTTTAACAATTTTCTATGCATTTGCTTTAATTTAAATTCCAAAACAAGTTGGAACTATTTTTCAAGCGGATTGTTACATTTCCTACCCTTCCTAATGCTGCCAAGTTAAGGTGAAACAGAGTATAGTAGATTTTCCCCCTTTCAATCCCTAAACATCGAGGCTCTAGTGACAGACGAAATTACAGGGGCTGAGATTTATTCGGATTCGACCCCGAAACTGTTACGTAACTTGATTCCATCTGGCTGTCAAATGGCAGATTCTTTCCAGAAAAGTCCCATTAAGATTTTACTCTTGTCGCGAATTTCTTGGTTACTTCTAAAACAGGAGAGCCTACAAAAATAAACAAGAATTTTTTTCGGCACCGCGCCCTTTTTGGAGAAACATTAATTGGTCAACTTGCTGACCCTCGAAAAGTGAAACTTGCAGCTGTTTACAACATTTCTTGCACGGAGGTCAAGAATGACTTGAGGGACACTTTATTGCTGGGGGATGAAAGGCGTGTTAAAACAGGGGATAGCTTATGCTATTTCGGTAAAGAAATAAAGAAATAAAATGGGTGTTGTGAGGGTTGCGTGGCAGAAGCGGACACACAAAATTTCGTGGCCTGAGCGGACACTTTCAAACTCATCATGGCTTGAGCGGACACCCCCCCCCCCATCTTAGAACAGATTCGATTACCGAATTACAAGGATAAATACATTTTTGCCAATCAAATTTAACTACTTGTATTAAATTGTTAAGATGTTATAGTGCGAATACATTTTAAACATAGTGAAATGTAATAGAAATAAAAACTTTCAGAGAAATATTTAAAAATTAATAGTAAGTAACAATATAATGAAGGTTATGAACGAATTTCAGGAATTTTGTGGAAAACTGTATTTTAGAGTCAAATAAATATTAGAACAGGTGCAATAGCCATACAATTAATTATTTTCATGAAAGGAAGTAAAAATAAATACTAGAAGTAAAATACGCAAGATGCAAGTAGATAAAAGAAAAATAAATACAAGTAAATAAATACTAACTAACCTCACATCTTGCGTATTTTACATCTAGTATTTATTTTTACTTCCTTTCATGAAACTAATTAATTGTATGGCTATTGCACCTGTTCTAATATTTATTTGACTCTAAAATACAGTTTTCCACAAAATTCCTGAAATTCGTTCATACCTTTCATTATACTGTTACTTACTATTAATTTTTAAATATTTCTCTGAAAGTTTTTATTTCTATTACATTTCGCTCTATGTTTAAAATGTATTCGCACTATAACATCTTAATTTAATACAAGTAATTACATTTGATTGGCAAAAATGTATTTATCCTTGTAATTCGGTAATCGAATCTGTTCTAAGATGGGGGGGGGGGGGGAATGTGTCCGCTCAAACCACAAAATGTTGTGTCCGCTCCTGCCACGCAACCTTTTAAACGTGTTGCTATAATTTTAATTCATACCATCACTTCTAAACGTATTGCTTTATAATAAACGTAAAAATATACTTCCATTTAAAAGGCTTCTTCGATGAATTTAGCAAGTTTCGTTTTTACTTTCAGAGTTTAAAGTCGGCTGAAGTGGAGAATCAGCAGTTTTGGTAAAATGAATTTTGAAAAACAGAATGTGTCTGAGTTCAGCAATTAGAACCTAATTTTTTTTCCACATGCACGAGTTTTTTTTTTATTTCTATTTTCAGAAAAGTTGAACAATTATTTATATTATGGTAAGAATTGGTGACGGACCCACTCTCTACTTTTCTCACATAAAGAACACTTTTTTTTTGTTTATTTTAATTCTAATAACCACAAGCTTGTTTTCAATTTTAGGGTTATACCTTAGTCTTTTAATCACCAAATCTGGAATTAGTTGCCAAATTTGGAAATGGTATATGGAATTACACGCCAAATCTGGAAATGGTATATGGAATTAGTCGCCGAATCTAGCAATCCTTATTCCTGAGGATCCTAATTGGGACAAAGGAACAAAATTATGAAATTATTGTATTGTTATCGGTCCTTGACAAGTGTGCAAAATTTCGGATTAATCTGACCTTTTAAAGTGGGTAAAAATCAAGTTCCAAGATTCCGTTACATGCAAGTGAAACTTATAAAAGCGTGTTAAAAAGAACAGAATATCTTAAAAGTAGGGTTAGTTAAATCTATTATCACAAGGGTTTTTTCCCAGTGTACGCAGACTTTTGACGCACACAATTTATGTCATTCTCAAGTTATAAATATTTGCATTATTTTATGTAATAATTCTGTGATTGTTGCTTATATTATTCGAATTTACGATGTTAGAGGAATCAATAATAAATAGTATTGATTCAGAAAAACTTCATTTAATTAGTGATTTTTGCATGGATATAAAAGATAGTCGATTGTACGCAGACTTTTGGAGGCAAGTGTATATGCAAATAATTAAAAGTGGCAACGAGTTATGAGAATAACAAGGGCTGCACAAAACCGCATATTTTTTTTAAGTTTTCCCAGTGGAACGTGTGGGATTTTTTTGTTTTTTGTGGTACACTTTTAACAATTTCAAAATTTGGCTGCATACTAACAATTAAATGCGTAAAAAAGAATTTTACTTTTCTGTACAACACTCTGTCAAATAGTTCATGATAACACTTTTCAATGTTCAATAAAATAATATGTACGACAAAGACAGCAAATCGTTTATTGAGTAATTAATTATAACAATATCTATTTAATGCGGAATTTGAGCTTGAAGATTTTTGATAATTTTGTTTACATTGAGTCGTAAAAATAATGCCTCTCTCATTTCATCCTCTCCATGTAAAAGTCTCGATATTTTTTTCATTTTTATATTTGTTTACATAATGCTTAAAATCCGAAATCACGCAAATAAAATGTAGAAAATTGTAACAGTATTTTTAAAGCTGTTTAGGCTTATATGGAAAAACCGCCTTTAATTTTAGTCTAAAATGTATTAATGGACTGTTCCAAATGTTTTGAAATTAAATCTCGATTACAGAGCGAAATTAGTTTTTCCATTCAAAGTTATTCATATACAGACGTACACAAATGGATTACGAACTGAATCTCAAATATTTATATCCATCTACCTACAAAAGGATAAGTTAAATATACAACCGGGGTGAGCATTAAGTCGATCGCGATCGACCGGTGGACCGCCAAGACATTTTGGGGTGATTGCTTCAAGATTAGCAATTATATAGACAAATATTCAAGATTGGCTAACAGTCTACTGAATAATCAAACTGACTATAACTAGATCATGAAAATGTATCATGTTTTAATATATTTTAAATTGTTTGATAATAAATGAATCATTGGATATTATAATTGTGGCTACTATTATTATGTTTGCGTTTTGCTTTAAACGCGGTTTCAAAAAGTGAGTTTCTCATTTTATTTATGAAGGTAAGTACATGTTCCGTATTTATTAAGTAAGAAAATATTATTGACTTTTTCCGTATCTCACCACCCCTACGACCCTGAGCAGTGCTTGCGCACTGTCGTGAATTTTCGAAGGGGTCGCGGTGTGGTGGTCCAGGGTCGAATGACTACCATTCTCATATCCTACCCAAATACATTGGCAAACACATTTTTTTTTCATTTTGTAGAGTGTCAGGAACAAAGAATAGTAAGAAATAAATTATTGTATGAATAATTAGCATTAATTAATAAAAAATTATTAATAACAAATACATTTTACGTACTATATATATGGAATTATAATCGATCGAAAAAAATCATGGGCTATGGAGGAGGATCCAGACCCGTGGATCCTCCTGGCCCCCCTCTTTTGCATGTGCCACTGATACCGGTGGACCGCAACACCTTGAAAAAATTCGTAGTCCGTACCCTGGAAAAGTCTGCCCACCCCTGATATACAACGAATAAATACCTTTAGTTTATTTCTATAAAATAGTCAAATGATTCCGTTCCAGATTTTATTTTATTTTTTCAGAGTATAATAAATAAGTTTAAAAAAATTGGCGCCAAATTTCAAGAATTTAGCGGCACAGGGGTTGAGAATCGCTGATTTAGATATTTCTGGTTTTGTACACTGCTGTTTAATGGATCCCCTTATTATCTCCCCCCCCCCCTTTTCCAGTGTTAATTATTAGACAAGATTTGTTGAATGAATGAGATGCGATCCGGATTTCAAAATAGGCTTGCGGGAGAAAAATTATACTTGCCTTTTTAATATAAACAACTACGACTGGCGATAAAATGTTTTTCCTTTCGAATGCAAAACAATTCGAAAACTTATTAGAATGTTTTAGTAATGATGATTCAGCAATATTGATAGGAACGGTTTACATTCCATTTACCACTACCGGCTGAGGCGATATAGAAATTATTTCCTAAACATGCAACAAATGTAAGATGTCGTTTCTTACAAACTGAACGCGTTGTTTTCACTTAATCATGTTCAATTAAAGTTGGGGTCTTCAAGATGTGGTCTGCGGGTCATGAATGGCGCGTTGAAGGTATTTTAGTGCCCCCTCAGTTGAATTTAAAGTATCCGACTGATTGCAACAACTTTTTTTTTTAAAAAAAAAAAGGAAATATGGGGATTTTTTTGTTATTTTTAGATTTATTAAGTGCATTTTAAGAAAAATGTGCTAAAATTAAGAAGAGAAAAAGAAATTATTAAAACTAAAATGGTAAAAAATAGGTAAAAATTGACAAAAAAAAAATGCATAAACGCGGCCCCTTCTGCACCAAAGGTTTATGAACAAATTTTCAATTTTTTCAGTCTAATGTGTTGCTATATTATTCAATTTTGAAAGGATCTTCAGGATAAGATATTTTCTTTTTTACAAAAACTAGAGCACTTTATCTCGGATACTCTATGAAAATGCTTAAAAAGACAGTGATTATATTCACATAAGGGACTGTGAATTTTGTAATAAAACAGTGATGGATACATCTGAAGGTTAAAACAATTCTACTATTATACAGAACTTACACAAAAAATTTCAGTTCATTATGTTCAAAACTTTTTTAGCAATCGCTGATCCCGTTTGATTATTTTCAAAAAATCACATTTCGAGTAAAACGTGTTTTAAAGTATGACATCTTGCTTAATGTAATGGCATCTGCTTTGACTAAAAAAACACTTGTAGTTTTTGTTCTAGTAAACGGAAAAATGATAAACTTAGTATTCTTATAAAGCTAATAAGAGGGCCCATAAACAACATTAGAGAAAGAATTGATTCAGCTTTAACTGTTAATTTTCAAACGCAGTGAGCCAGTAAAGGAACATTAATTTTAGTTATTATTTTTCAAATGTGAATTTTTTCCCCGAGATTTTTAATTTACAAAAACTTTAACTGTAACATTTTTTCCATGCCTGAGTGATAAAAGTATTGCTTATGCTTTCTGAAATCCTATTTCAAAAATGAATAATCAATTTATTATATATCTTTTGTACTTTTTAGCTCATTATATAAATAAGAATTAATTTTATAATTTAAATGTTTCCTTATTTAAAAATGATTATTGATTTTATTTAAAAATAACTTGTTTTTAACTTTTTAAAATTTTGATGTATTCCCGGGAACGACAATTACATTCCCAAGATTTCCCGGACATTCCCCGGGAAATTAGAAACCCTAATCATCATCATCAAGTCACAAAGCCGTTGGAGTCGCCATAGTGTATCGCAACATTAATAGCTTCACTGACTGTAAAATCCTGATCTTACTACACCAATTATGATAGTCGGAGTCTTTAATGTTAATGTCTCACAAGACCGCTCATTAGCGAGTTCAATTTGTTTTAGTACACATCGAAACTTCAAAAATATTTGTATTATTTTATGTAATATTCACAGGCGATTGTTGCTTACACTGTTTGCATTAACGACGTTAGATGAATTAATAATAAATAGTATTGATTCAGAAAGACTTCATTTAATTAGGGATTTTTGGCTTGAACATGAAAGATAACGTCTGTACGTAGACTTTCGGAGGGGCAAGTGTATTCGCGTACAACGCATGGTCGTGTCCATAACACAGCCACGCCCTCTTTTTCCTGAACTTGGATTGGCAATAAGGCGCCAAATATGGAAACCTTTTAACACGTCTAAGTAATCCATTTCATTCTGTTTCCAGATTTTGATCATTGTGTTGCTTTATTTCTCTCAAGCTATTATTACTATTTTAAATTAATTGTATTTTAATTATTAGTGAATATTGTAGATTATTTAT
>BMAO01031982.1:0-32608 GCA_019973975.1 Trichonephila clavata | reverse complement strand
CATTCAAAATAATGTTGAGAAATGCGACCACTTTCAATACTTAACTATAAAAATTAATTAATATTCTAAAACGAAAATATGTGAATCTCATTTTTCAAAAAATTGGTAGGATTTATATCTAAAATGTTCTTGTTGCAGCGTAATACAAAACTAATGTTTCTTCAACATGGAATTGATGTCTACGAAAAAGTCGCATTCTTAAAAAAAGTTTACTATATCATGTAAATTATCTCTTTGTTTTACTTTTACTGTAAATATATCTTTTTTTAAGGTTATTTCATTTTAAAATTTCATGTTTTCGAATGATAAATGCAAAATGCTTGGTTTTTTTTTTCCTGTCAAAAGAATAGTTTGACAACCGATTAATAAGTTCTCCAAAATTCTCCTTTATTGTGATTATTTGTTGACATGATAGATAATAAGAAAATTGTCGAGTCGGAAGACATCCCTTTTCCTGAAAGTGCTGCAGGCAATTAATTCATAGATCTATTTGACATAATAGAAGATTTACATATTTGATTTTTAAAACAATACTAAATGTAATTAGTCTTTATTTAATGGACTTTTTACCATTAAATTCAGTTACATTGACGAATTATTCAGTTTGATGTAATTTGTGAATGTAATGATCGGTGGGCAGAGACTTTATTGGCTATGTTCTTCTCCTAATTTTTTTTAAAATGTCACGCTCCACCCAGTGGCTTAGGTGTCATGAGCTAAAAGAAGGGTCTACAATGTTTATTATTTAAGATGTTTGTCGGCCCAACAGTCAATTCAGCTTTGCGTTAAAACGTCGTATGGATATCAGAACCCTTCTGCGGCATTTCTTGCTTCCTTCCATCTGCATACCACTTGGGTCGAAAACGCTCTATGGCTATATTTTCTTCTTATGAAAAAAGAAAAGTTTATTGTGTGTGCTTTTCTTTCTTTGGCACGTTCTGATCATTATAGCAAAATGGTAGCAAAATATAGCAAGAAGTTTTTTAAAAAGACACTTAAATCAAACTACCGTATTTATTGGAATATGAGCTTCATTTTATTTTTTTCTAATGTTTTTGCAACTGAAAATAGAGCGATGACCGTAAAATTCGTTAGAGGGGGGGGGGGATGTGCTTGATACTGACGGTTAAAGGATATATATTCTGGTAATTATTTAAAAATTATTAATAATGGTAAAACAAATTATTTATACATTTCTTATTAGTCCTCATTAATTTTTTTTTTAATTTTTTGTAAATAATGGATTTTGATACATTATATTTAACACTACCTTTTTTATTTTTTCACAAAAACCTGTGGAGAATTTGAGGTGTAGCTTAAATTAAAAAAAATAAACAATAATTGTTATAAACAGATTGGTAATATTTTGAGCGAGGTGCCTCTCCTTCCGTCATTTAAAATAAAAACTTTCGCTTCATAACCTCATTAGATATCTTTTGTTTGATTTACTATAGCACCTACAACCCTTCGATAAGCGTTTTTTTTCTTTTTAAACGTTCTCTCACAGAGACAAAACAAAACTCAGAACCAGAACCTACAGCTTTTTTTTATCAAAAAAAGCTATTTTAAAAAGTGAAATAATAATTTAAAAGTGTTTGTTAAAAGTGTTATTTAAGTGTGATTTTTACTTCTTTTGAAATGTGTTCTTGTTAAAAGTGTTATTTTTAGTGTGATTTTTACTTCTTTTGAAATGTGTTCTTGTAAAAGTGTTATTTAAATGTGATTTTTACTTCTTTTGAAATGTGTACGTGTAAAATTTTTTTTAATTAAGGCATTTTGTATGATAATTTTGTAATTTCAGTTCTTATTCATCATGTTTTCCATAAAAATATAATAATTCAATATTAAGGGGATAGCAAACAACTTTAAAATTTCTCTCTGCTGTAACAGAAAATGAAATTTCTTAAGCAATTAATACTCTCTAAAAAAGGATCCTTTATGGGTTGAAATAATACAATACTGCTATTATTCTTGAGAAAAATGTGTAGCTGATATTTTAAAGTGTTATTTATGTTTATTTAAACTTATAATATTTATTTTTTAATTATAAACTTTAGAGTGTTTTTTCTCTGTTTGCATTTTTTCTCCTTCCACAATGATTTACTAATCACTTATTTTTTTTCCTGTTTTTTTTCTAATGAAAAATTCATGTAACATAATTAAGGATCCATTTTGTTGTGAACTTAATAATTTTTTTAGAAGAGAGGTGGGAGGCCCCTGACCCTCCCCCAGGGTGCTCTCCCTCAAAATTGGAGTGGAATCGAGCTAAATCGTACATTCACCTGTATGGTGCTCAAGGCTACGGCCTACGACAGGCGTACATGCAGCCCCTTGCCATGATGAATTTCGTGGGCCTGGATCTGACGCAGTCGAGATCAGGTGGCATAAGAAACAACAACAACTTTTTCTTTAACTCCGGGGGTACAATTTCATCCAAAGGGAGTTTTTTTGTCCAAAATTACTGTATGAGGAATTTTATTCTTTTTGTGAAAGGGGAAAGCAATCCAAGGGGATCATATATCTTCATTACATTTTCTAATAGAATTATTTCAGCCTTTTCGATCTTTTCTATTATTTCTTGATTCAAATAATCTAGAATCGTTGTTTTTTTTTTGCATTGTGTATTAAATGCTTCATCTCCTTGTAACTTCCGCCATAATTCCTGTGAAAGTTGCTTTGCCACAGAAAAGTTTTCCGACGATCCATTCCAATCTTTACGAAAGGGTAATTCAACTACATACTGATTATTATTATTCCATACGGTTTCTTTAAAAACATTCATAGCTTCGTAATCTTCTCGGTAGCAAGGTTCATCTTTTATGCCAAGTGATTCAAGCTCAAAAGATAGCTTTGATGTATCCTCAATAGGATCATTATGTTTAAGAAGAAAACACGAAAAGTCATTAGTTTTGGTTTCCTGGAGTCGTCCGCCAGCAATCCATCCGAATTCAAGATTCCCTGAATAACAATTCTTCATTTACTATATAAACGTTATCTTTAATTATTCTAAAGAAAATATCCGCATTCAGTAAAGCATGAATTTCTTTAGCCTCGTAAAAATAGGGGTCTGATAATTCTAAAAATTCAGGAATTTTTACTTCCGAAACATCTAATGTAACACTTGGTGTCAACCCGGTAATTTTTTCGGTCACAAAAAAATTCTATGTTTTCTCTAAAAGAACCACTTTTATTAGAAATTAAAGTTTTCATTTTTCCCTTTAAGTTTTGTTTCATTGAATTGAGTCCTGAAACTGAAGTATTTATTTTTTCTATTGCCAAGAAAATCGCACATCTTTCTAGATATAATATTTATATTTGATGCTGAAAATGACGGGCACTTGAGTTCTCGACCTTCATTATTTCTCAAGAAAATGCTACCAGTCGATATAAGGACGTTCTTTCTGTGTTGAGCGGCTGGGATATGAGAGGAGATTCGAGAGAGTAAGATGTCGGACGATTCGGATCCTGAGATAGATGCACTTTCTGTAAAGTCGGATGCCTCGACCACTTCAGACCCAGTTTTCGAACGACTACGATTCAGATCTAGACCCAAAAAGACCGATCAATTGACCACGGATTGCCAAAAACGAGTATGGATGATAGCCAGCATCAAAAGGATGGAAACCGTCATTGAAGGATACCATAAGATCCTATTGCTACCGAAAGTCTCGGATTTAACCCTGAGAAGGTCATTCAACTTATAGGCAGAAAAACAAAACAACCATTACCCGTTTACTTGATCTCACTTCCACGCAACATTCATAACCTTAAAATTTTCAACTTAAAAACTATAGGCTACATGAGCATTAGGGTAGAAGGCTTCGAAAGTAAAGGAGTCACCCAATGTTTCACCTGCAACAACTTCAACCACACTTCTGAAAACTGCCACATAAACCCCCGCTGCTTAAAATGCGGAGAAGCTCATATCACACGCAATTGCCACATCAAACAAAAACTAGAAATCAAATACTGCATAAACTGTCAGGTCTACGGCCACATGGCCAACTGGCAGGGTTGCCCTTGCTACCCAAAGCCCCTAAGGCGCTGCACTGCACTTAACAGAAACAAAAAACACATTTACAAATATATTTAATAGCATAGTCAGACCGAATACATCATACGCACAAGCGGTCACACAAAACACCATTCACACTAATAAATCACGACAGGCGGCAGCACACAGCACTCAAAGAGCTGGGAATTCACGGCAAACTGAGGCCATAACTGCTCAACAAATAAACCCCATTCCTATTCAAAATTATCCTCTGAATGCTGCAACTAATATCAGTATTCAGCAAACTCTTCAAATAGCCATGTTCGCACTCGCTCAACTCTCTCAAGCCTTTAGCGGAGACTCTGGGATAGCCGGAAATTTGAACCAAATCAGTGCCGCCCATGGGAATCCTAACCAATTATACGGCCTAATCGAGGCATCCCTCAATAATAATTTTAATGCGTAAATCGTCACCCATTGACCCCAGTTTGTGTTCTTGGAACGCAAATGGACTGATTAATAGAAGAATTGAACTTAGTATTTTCATAGAGAAGCACGCCTCAGATATTATGCTAATTCAGGAAACACACCTGAGACCGGCCTATACCTTCAGTATTCCAAATTACCGCTGCTACAGGAACGACAGAATCACGGAAGACAGAGTGGCGGGAGGCACTCTCATTCTGATTAAAAACAACATCAAACACTTTCACCTTCCAACACCTCAATTACAAGCCATAGAAGCCACTATTATTCTTGTCACTCCTCCAAATCACAACCCAATTTCCATCATTTCTGTGTACATTCCTCCCAGATCAGACACTAACATTTCCACTATAGACCTCGAAAATCTCATTCAGACCAGCAGTGACTGTGATCTTTGGTGATTTCAACGCCACACACAGCGCTTGGAACTGCTTACACAATTCCACTAGAGGCATTAAACTCTTAAACTTCGCTAATCAATTAAACCTCAACATTGCTTATCCTAATACACACAATCGATTTGGTAACGGTACAGCTAACACAATAGACATCGCGCTCATCAGAAATTTTTTCTACCCTTTCGACATCTACACTACTTCCGATCTCTCATCTGATCACAATCCAATCTTTATTTATTTTAAACTTAAAACACCTACGTACTCAAACAACCCCAGAGCAGTCTCCACCTGCTGGTCACAATACACTACAAATTTAAATAGTAATTTCTCTTTTTTTGATTTTCATCCAAACAGCATTACAAATTCTACTGATCTGGAACGCCAACTGAAAAACTTTTTTAACACAGTACTCGCCACCCATAGCCACGCCTCCCGTCCAATAGGAAACGAGCACCGCAGCTACACCCCACCTCACATTCACACGCTCATACAACAGAAGAACAAGCTTCGTAAACGCTATCAGCGTACACTAGACCCCACACACAAAACAGACTACAATCGCGCACAACAAATTGTTAAAAACACTCTTAAATAATATTCAAATGATTCTTGGAATAAACGGCTGGAAGCACTTAATGCTCAAGATAACAGCCTTTGGAGCACACAAAAATTCTTCAAAAACAAAAGGCATCAGATACCACCACTCGAATGCGCGTCAGGCAGTGCAATCACAGACAAAAACAAAAAGCAAACATTCTAGCAGACACACTTAAAAATAATTTCACAGAAAACTCACCACAAAATAAAGATGACACCACAGAAGACGATCACATAAATAACAGTCAGAAATTTTCTCTCTACTAACCCAACTACCTACCTCGACCCCGTCCTGCCGGACGAAATCATCACTTACATTAAAAAATCTAATAGTAAAAAAGCTCCCGGCAAGGACCTCATTACTAACAAAATTATCAAAAATTTCCCTCTTAAAGTTGTACTAATTCTCACAATTCTCATTAACAAAATTATTAAATTTAATCACTTTCCTACCTTATGGAAAGAGGCTGTAATATTCCCAATTCTCAAACCTGGTAAAAATTCAAAATTGGCTGAGTCATATAGGCCAATTTCCCTACTCTCTAGCTTAAGTAAAATTACCGAATTTATCATCCTCAACAGACTTAAAGATTTTATCTCTCAAAATAACATTATTAACCCAAACCAATATGGATTCACTAAAAACCTTTCCACTACTCACCCTCTTCTTAAACTGACTGAAACTATCACAGCTGGCTTTGAAAAACAAAGATCCACTGGGGCCGTCTTTTTAGACATTCAAAAAGCATTTGTCAGAGTCTGGATAAACGGCCTCACATTCAAACTTTTAATTACAAAATTTCCCACCACCACTCACTCACCTCCACTCCTACATCACTAACCGCACCTTCTCGGTGCGAGTTAACGACACTTATTCAGATACAAAAAACATTTATGCTGGAGTAATCCAGGGATCGTTACTCGGTCCCATCTTATTTAACCTTTACCTAAATGACATAGCAACATATTCACTCACTGACATCAATATGTACGCAGATGACACTGCGGTGCTCGCATGTTTCAAAACACCCAAAACAGTAACTTTTGCACTAAATAAGCATCTCGCACTCCTTGAAAATTACTTCAACAAATTGAAGATCAAAATTAACGTCGACAAATCGGCTGCGGTCGTTTTTACACGAAAGCGTACACTCCCACCCCCACCCACAATGTACAACACAATTATACCCTGGTCTCAAGAAACTAAATACCTTGGTCTCATTTTCGACAGTAAACTTACATGGAAATCACACATTTTACACGCTCGTGACAAATTCCGGAAAGTAATGTTTAAACTCTTCCCCCTAATCAACCGGAATTCTCATTTAGATTTGCATAACAAAGTGCTTCTCTATACAGTCGTTTTGCGTCCCATCATGTCATACGCATGTCCAGTTTGGGGTTATGCAGCCAAGACCAATATTAAAATTCTAGATACCGCTCAAAATACTCTCATCAGAATGATAGTTGGCACCACAAGACGCATGCGCAACGCCGACATTCGTAATTGTTTAAATATACCATCCTTTAAGCAGCATATCCAAGATATCTCGATTAATTTTTTTGATTCACTCAATAGCTCTGATAATATTAATATGCAAAACCTTGAAAATTATACAGCCAATATTAAGAGGAAGCGACCCAGGCGAATTCTCCTGGACTCGTACAATCCTCCATAACTTAAATTTCTCTTTTTATTTGCTAAATTCAATTCTCTTAACTATTTTTGATCTACTTTTATTTATTGCACTGAATGTTAACTTTTCTTGTGGCGGAGTGCTCAGAGCTCCCGCTACACTCAAGACTGTAACTGCAGCACGGCCGTGCGCGGTCAATGCGAAGGAGGGTGTCCGCCTCGCAGAAACCCGCCGGTCGCTTTTTTCATACTTGTCTTAAATTTTTCCCCTACTGGACATTGCGTCACCACACATCATTACACACACTCACACCCCATGGGCAGCCTTTTTTGAGCCAATATCCTCATCACTACTACATACAAATTGGAAGACGCTCTCTTCCACCAGATTCCAAAACCGAGCCGCCAAAGATCATCGCCTCGAAGCCCCGCCTACCGGCCTGCCGCCACTCGTCCAATTGCTAAGCTCCATACTATCCAGCATGAAAATGCAACTTAACCAAGACCTATACAGAACTTTTTCTAGCCAGATAAGGGTCTGAGGGTTCCCAGAAACCCATGTACCCGAAATTATATCCGTATATCCGTGTAAGTCCCCGCTAACTTTGGACTCCAGGAAATGACCAAGAACGAACTTGAGGGCACCCTGAAAGACAAGGAGTTGCTGGTAAGTGAGCTTGCTATCACTCCTCCATGTTTGGACACCGACTGTCCCTACCATACCACTTTAAAAAATAAGAATACCGCAGAAGATAATGAAATTCCTAAGAAACCCCCTCAGAAAAGAAAAATAAAGAAGATTGACTCGGAAGGCTTTGTCTTTCCTATTAAACATGCTAGACCGACCACCCCAACTAAAGCTCTTGACCCCTTAGTAACCCAGAATAACTTTGATACACTCAGCAGTGAGGAGATGCAAATTGAAGCCTCTCAGCCAATTACACCCCCTACTCCCAAGCTCCCACTTCCCATTAACCTTAAAATTCAGATCAATTTCAGAGAACAAGTTAATTGCATTAAATCCAAATACCCAAATGTTAATATTAAAACCGCTAGAGATTGTCTGAGAATCTACTGAGACAATGATAATGAATACCGAGACATCATCCACACCCTAGAACAAGACAAAAATTTTGAATTCTCTGTTCTAACCCCAAAAGAACATAAACCAATTAAAATAGTTATTAAAGGTTTACCATACAATACCATTCCAGAAAACGTCATCCTTGACCTCGAAGAGGAAGGATACACAGTCACCACGTGTAACCAACTTACATCCAAGAGAACTAAGCTCCCACTGCCATTCTTTCTTGTAACTCTCCCAAGAAACGAGGTCAACTCCACAGTTTTTGACCTAACACATGTTGGGCATATCCAAGTCAAAATCGAGGGGTACTCCATTAAGGGTACAGTTTAATGCTACAATTGCAACAACTTCTTCCACACTGCAGCCAATTGTAATATGAAAACCAGGTGCCTTAAATGCGGTGAGGAAAACTTAACAAAAGATTGCTCCATCAAAGAAAGGCAGGAAAACCCCTATTGCATCAACTGTAATGTGTACGGCACACTGCCTGCTACACTAAATGCCCTAGCTTCCCCAAACCCAAAAAAGGCTCCCATGTAAACAACAAAAATACCAGAAATTTTACCAGTAACAATGTGGTTGAGGGTTTATCCTTCGCCAGCAAAGTTGCTGGTAATTCCGAAAACAATAACCCCCCCCCCCAACTAATAACGCAACTAAAAATACGGAAATACAAAGCACCCCCCCCCCTCCCCCGAATATTCAGCTAAGCAATAGTGATTTTAATGCAAGTGATTTCCAAAATTTAATAGACTTATTTTAAATAATAGCCAACCTACTTAAACAATACCCAAAGCTCCTTAAAATAATTCCAAAACTCAATGAAACCAAAGACTATAAGCAACAAGCATTTTTACTTCTAGAATCTCTATTAGACGATTAATTTTTTAAAAATTAATTTATTTCCATGATCTTCTTTAATTTCAATTGTCTACCCTTTTTTCTTTCATCCGAGTCGGGCAGTCGTATCCTAACACCAGCAGCTCACTGACCAATAGCGCTCGCCTTTCCAGACACCGCTACTCCGCCATTGGCTCCCACCTTTTGAAGCCACACCTCCTCCCAGCCAAACCATGAGAACAGCACAATTGGACACTAAATTCCAGATACGGAGCAGAGGGACTTGAATATGTCCCAGTCTCCGGAAACAAGTATCAAAGTATACGTTGAGCGGCTGCATTGTTCAAGACTGTGTTAAGGGTGGAAGGATTTATTACTTTGGATTCCCCGTCCTCTTGCTTTGTTAGTGTTTGAGGTTGAATGGGGGGGGGGGGGGGATAAGCCCCTTTCGTTGGTTTCCGATTGCAGCAGTACAAAGGGAGCGGGAATGTCTAATGCCGCATCGGCACAAATACGCGGAAAAACACTCAGACTTTTTATGGTTTTTTCGCAAACACAGTTCACATAACACATGCATTCGGACAAGATCTTATCGTCTTTCGGGGTCCAGTTCTAGAAATTTCTTACATCGAAACACCGGATGTGAAGTTTTTTCTTTACAAATTATGCAACTCTTGTTTTCAACAGATTGATTCATTAAGAGATTGGTTTTCGTTTTAAAGGATATATTAGGTTTTCTTATTATTGTTTTTGTTTCTACAATACAATTTTTATCTATAGATAGAAGAATGGTTTCGCGTTGTTCTAAAAATGCTATAAATTATTAAATGTGCGAACATCTCTTTTGCTTTTAAATTCAGTTCGAAATTTTTCCGTGATTCATTATTGAATCACGTGAAACTATTGTGAAACGTGAAATTATTGATTGCTAGACAAATTGAAAATGTGAATATCAAAGTTTTATGAAAATATTTCTTAATATTTGTTTGACAATAAATTTATCTGAATAATAATGACTAAATTCTTAGTTGCATAAAGCACACGTTTTGAGAATTTTTCATCGCAGAATTTTGTGAATTTCTTCAATTATTGATGATTTGAACAGTTCTATATGTATGGAAATTTATTTTATTCAAAATTATTTTCCCCCAAAACTAACCTTAATTCCAGAATTTAGAAGATCACTCGAGATCAATCGCCCGCTTCGCTGGGTATTTCATAAAGTCGTATGAATATACACTGCTTATAAATTACTGATATTTAAGTTCTAGCCTTAAGCCTTCGATTGGATTAAGAAATGTACTTATAACTTCTGATTTAAAAAAAAAGGATTTTGTGATATGAAAATTGAGCGGTGTTATCTCTAAGTTAACAATGGAATTTTTATTTATCTTTTATTTAGCTGCAATGAAAAGAAATACTTATGTTGTCTGTTTTTCATTTTAATAAATATGTTTGAACATATATATATGTACAATTTATAAATTTAATTTTGTTGAAGAAGTTTTTATATTTTATTTTAAAAATTACCTTTAAACAATGCAAAATTAAAACATAATGTTCGTGAGTGTCACGAGTTTTCAATAATTCGAAGGACCAAGTCTTTCGACTAATATTTTAATAAAACTTAACAAATAATAATTAGAAGGCTCAGTGGCGGATTAAGCGGGTGTCGGACCTGGCGGCCGCCAGCGCTGGTAGGGGCCCCAAGCTTGATGAGTGCAGAAAGCCAGCGACAAACGAACCCCGCCACCTTGGAACAAGAAATGAAAAGAAAACAAAGATACAAGGAAACCCCCGCTAGAAATTTATCGAGATGCAAAAGAAATCCTAATGTAGAAAAACTTTTGAATATATTTTTAACAATACCGATATCGAATGCATCAAGTGAATGATCTTTTTTAGTTTTAAGACGTGATAAAAAATAATTTAAGGAGTACTATGGGAAAAAAGACAAATTGAAAAACATGGCTATATTATATACAGAATAAAATGTTTTGGATAAAATAGATATGGTGAAAATAATTGAGGAATTTGGGATAATATAATTGAGGAAGAGAAATCAAACTGTAAGCTCTTAAGAAAGGCTTTTAATTTTTTTTTTATATACAGTTAAGAATTTTCTTTAGCCGATGAGTTTTTTTGCAATACATTTTATTTTGAGAATTTAAAGTAAACGACTCTTTTCACTATTTTAGTTTTGCTGCTCTTAAGCGCATGGGCCTCAAACCTTTTACCGCCTGGGGCCTCCAACTACCTTAATCCGCCTCTGAGAAGGCTATAAGTAAAGTGATTGTGGGTTTCGTAGTGAGAGCAGTTGTTACCCACGTCAGATTGCCGACAGTTATTCAGCTTCTCGCTAGTGTTACATACGGACGGTAGAGGGCGCACACAGGCGCCAACACATAAAAAAAACTGAAAATTAAAAAATTTTCTTACCTTAATTCTCTAATTCTGCTTGTATTATCGTTGGAATCGAAATGTTTCAAACATGTCCTAGAGTGTGACACACTGAATCATATTGGTAGATTGGTTTGGAACACCCCAGTTGCAATGTTGCTGACCCCTATTCTATAGAATGCATAGTTAAATCGTAGAATTCAATAATTTGATATTCAGTGTATATACTAAGCAGCAGAATATGTGGTTATTAAATAATATTGTTCGTTTTTCCTTATTTTGCCAAAATATGTTGCGATTATTACATTATTAGTATTAATTCAATTTTTAAATGTCAGCAGTTATATATTGGTTGAATAAGATATATATAAATATATAATTTAAGTTTTTTTATCTTGTAAATAAGAAATTACTCTAAAGTTTTTTGTGTAATATAATGTTGGCTGCTCATTAGTAAGATTTTACTTACAGCACTTGAATCTCATAAGAATTCTACTGTGTTTTATATTCGCAAAATAGTCAAAATTTTAAGTAATTTTGCAATATTTCTGGATTTGTCAAAGAAAATTGTTATCGTTAAAAAAATTTTTTTCTCTTGTATCAAATGGGGCTGCAGATGGGTAATTATATTAAAGCAGATTTCGTACATTTCCTGACAGCTAATATCACTTTATAATGTTGCAAAATATAGGCGGATACTAACTGCAGCAATGTAATTTTGACACTCTGTTTCCTTTCCAGAGAATGGCACTTGAGGTCTGACAATGCGAAATTGTAATCGGAATTTAATTTTTTCGAGGGCTTGCAAACCAAACAGGCGCTCTAGGAGTCTTTAAAAATCACGTAAAATCATACGCCGTGGATGCTGTAGATTTATTTTACATCACGAAAATCCATCCACTTTGACCGGAGTCGAATCCGCAAACTTGGGCATACCAGGCCAGCGCCCAACCAACCCGGTCTATCGAATGTAACTCCTTATTCACATTGAAAATATATTTTGCTATAAGCTAGCTTCAGTTAGGTTGTGCCTAAAACGTTTTTGGAAAATCTTTTTGAAATTTAAGTGTCCCAGCAAAATGTTTGTCCCAATGAAAACAATTCACTTTAAAAGGAATCGTGTTTGAATTTAAATTATTTAAAACACATTTAGTTTAAAATAAATTATCAGAAAAAAAAACGTTTTTCAGTGGTGGTTGAAATTAAGCTCAATAAAATAAAATATAAAAATAGTTAGGTGAGATAAATATATATTATGAAGGACACACTTTGCTACTCTTAGACAAATTACAACACCAATCTCTATCTTCTCAACAATAGTTTACATTTCTTTCATTCCGTTAAAACTATTTAAATGGGTCCCTTTTATGCATAGCGTTTGCTTTTACTTGATATTGATCAGTGATTCTCATCCATTCTGCCGCGGTATTTTTGTGTGCAGCCAAATTTTAAAGAGTGCTGTAAAATTTGTTCAAAATTGTTAATTATACTAAGAGAAAAAAAATCCAGAAATGAATTATTCGGCCGTTTTATAGAAATAGGCTATTTTTTAAAAATTGTTATCAACCAGTTTACAACTGTAGAGGATAGTTATTCTAATTCCCAAATTTAGATACGAAATGTTTGATTTGGTCTTAATCCATTTGTGATAACTGGTGCACCTGTATCTGAATTGACTTTGAATGGGAAGAACTAATTTCTCTCTGTAACAGTCGAGATTTAATTTCCAAACAGTCGAAAGAGTCCATTAATTCATTTAGGATTAAAATTACAGGCGATTATCCCATAATAGGCAAAAAAAAGCTTTCAAAAATATTGTTGCAATTTTCTTTATCTTATTTGTCTGAATTCAGATTTTACGCATTAATTAATACAGAAATGAAAAAGATG
Source organism: Trichonephila clavata (assembly GCA_019973975.1). Classification (NCBI taxonomy): domain Eukaryota; kingdom Metazoa; phylum Arthropoda; class Arachnida; order Araneae; family Nephilidae; genus Trichonephila; species Trichonephila clavata. The sequence continues at coordinate 19,280 of BMAO01031982.1, read as the reverse complement.
GAAAGTTTTAAATGTAGATGACGAAATGAGTGACGTTATTATTTTTTCGACTTAATATAAGCAAAATTATTAAATATCATCAAGCTTAATGCTCTTTACAACATTTGGATTGTTAACAATAAAAAAACTTATTTTATAATTTACAATTATTCAAAGATATTATTTTATTTCTTTCAGGATTCAAGTCGTTTGAGGAAGTGGAACGCCCCAATCTTGGGAGTTCAACGCCAGCAAAGCTACCCAGTAACTCTGTTTGCAAGGTAATCAATATAATTATTAAAATATTTCAATAATAATAATAATAATGATATTTTTTAATCAACATTTTTTCATATGTCGTTCATTTTTAAAAAACGGTTTGACTAAGTTATTAGTTTGGAATAAATAATTTGTGTTTCAGTGTTTATTCAATGTATTACTTGCTCTACATTTGTGTTGCATAGTTCACTATATAAATACTTTTAATGTATGTCTAAGTTACTGATATCGAAATCGTAGCCAATAAGAATTCGATTGTATTGAAAAATATTAGTATAACTCTCGCTTCTTGATTTAAAAATAAGAGAACTTCTATATAATAATTTCTAAACTCGAAGTAGAATATCTTTTAAGCTCTCGTAACCCAACCCTAAAGAAGATTTTTCGCAAAACCTATTTTTAGTGGATCTCTACTCAGTAAAATAACCATGCGTACCGTACCAAATTTGGTGACTGTAGGTTTTATATTTCAAAAACGATAAAATATTTTTTCTACGAACCCCCTCCCCCCTCCGGTTGGTCATTAGACCTGGGTTCGAATCATGGAGAAGGCATGGATGTTCGTTATTGAATAGTGACTTTGCGGCATGGGGGGGGGGAGGTACACTAGCTAGCCGTCCAGCCGCAAGTCTTCTCCTAAGGTTGGTGGTAGGGGAAGAGAGGTGGGATGTCCCTGATTGCCCTTAGGGTTTTCTCTTTCATAATTAGGGTGGAATGGAGCCAAAATGTACTCTCACCTGCCTGGTGCTCAAAGCCAGAGCTAAATCAGGAGTACATCTAGCCTTTTGCCGCGATAAATTTCGTGGCCTTGATCTGACATCGCCAGACAGTTGGCTTTAGTTACAACAGCATTAGCTCAAAAAAATTATCGATTGCTAGACAAATTGAATTTGAATATCAAAGTCTTATCGAAATATTTGCTATAAATAATTTTATCTGAATAATATTTGTATGGACTTCTCTCAGAGTAATCCAAGACAAAAAGAGCAACCAATATTTTGCAGTTCATTCTCTTTAATTTTTAGCAATTCATTCACTAACTATGTTGCCAGATGCACCAGTTTAAATATTGTGAGCAATCTGGATTTTACCGTTGCCATATAAATTAGACATTAAAAAATAATAAAATAAAGAACAATATGCAAAAAATGTTTCTAAAGGAAAGGCCAAGTACTCATGTAGTACTGGTTTTAATGATCGAAGGTAAATAGTTCCTTCATAAAAAATAAATTAAATGTCTTTTTTTTCTCTTAATTTTCTATATTTTCTCGACTTTGAAATAAACATTTTTTTCCATGCTATTATTTTTCCAAATTTGCGTTTACTTTATTCCATTTTCTGATGATTATGTTCTGACAGCTGTCATGATGAAAGAAAATGGCATCACAGAATCATTCAAGCCTACAACAGTTGAGAAACTCACTTTTTTGAAAACTCATTTAAAGCAAAACGTAAAATATAAACATGATAAGAATAGCCACAAATATAATAATACTAGCTGCATGGCTCGGCGTTGCACGGGCATTTACGAATGAATAACTTTATATGCCTAGAGAAATTTCCCCTTTCCCTCTAGGTATCAGCATTTCCTGGTATGTTTGTGAGATTTCTGTATCAATTTCACTAAATTTCCCTCTTTTGAAATATCTTCCACCTCTTTACTCCATTGGGTGGGCAGGGCCCACCCAATGGAGTATTATTCCTAGGAGTATTATTCCTAGGAGTATTATTCAATGGAGTATTATTCCTAGGGTATCAGCCGCCCTCGTGCAAACACCTAATGTGTCGCCCCCCTAGAGAAATTTGCATATATTTTGACTAATACTTAATGTTGACGTTAAAAACACATCTACTTATATAAGAATAAAAAATAAAACATTAATAAAAACTCAAATAAAGAAGTGCAAAATTTTATTTTTTTGGCCAGGTAATGAGTTATAATAGCGACATAATATACTTTAACAAAATAATAAACTAACAAAAATATTAAATTTAAAATAAAAACATATATTTTATAATTATAATTGCAAAACAACAGAATTTACTCAGAAAATACGATCTAATAAAAATAAATACTAAGGCATAAATCTCGTGTGTCAGTCCTTCTACAAAGACAGTAATAAATTATACCATAAAATCCAGTATATAACGCGCACTTTTAACTCAAAAAATAAGACGGAAATTTACGGATGAGCGTTATATAACCGGGTATAAAGATGAGAGCTTTAAAAATACAAAAAGATAAGCATAGGAAAAATCAGACTTTTACAAATTTTAATTCATCAAAAATTGACTCATTTGAATTAAAATTCGATATATTGGACATTTTCCAAAATCTTATCGTAAATTTAAAACAGAGAATAAAAAAGTCCCTATTTTACTTTCGTTGAAACACTCTTTCTTTTAATTTATGTTTAATGCATTGTGACGTCCCCGCAACACAGCTGTGATTCGGCTTCTTTGAGGGTGTGGTCACCCCTCGTGAAATTTACACCTGCACCCTTAAAAATATTGCTTGGTCTTGTCTTAAACCCCTCTGCCCATCAACCGGATGTAATTCAAAGCTAAAGACGGGAACCACTGTCATCCCCGAAGCCTAGAGAGGGCAGGGAGAGAGAGAGAAAGAGATGGTCTGAAAATTCCCCCAAAGAGGAACACCAGAAACTCCCCCTCACAAAATAACAGAACTTGGACTCTAATAATCTAATTACAAAGTTAATTTCAATGTAAATCTGTAAATAATAGCTGTGACGTAATTAAACACAACATTTAAATTAACCAATATTATGTTACCTTGCTTTATCTCAAACGTAAGATTTTTCAAAATTAAAATTATTAAGTCTGAATTTTTAATTTTCCTCCCACATCTACATCTACATCTGTACATAGCACGCACAGAAGAAAGAAGGGATTTATATAAATTTAAATCTAAAAAATATAATGTTCTATTTATACTTTTTCTACAGAAAAAAATATTTTCCGTTTTTCTTATTAATATAACATTAGAAAAATTTATAATCATATAAATACTAAAATTAACGCTTATAAAAATACCCAAAAAGACATTAATTATTTAAAATAATAATATGAAATACGCTATATTTTTCAATCGAACAAAATTCCGTCTTTCAGCTTCTGCAAAGAATGTCATTTCGAAATATTTTTAATAGCATTTTAAATCTTAACACATGTAGTCTCATTTGAAAATAAATTTACAATAATGAAGTAATGGTGCTAAATTTATTTCTAGATTGAAAAAGAAGGAAACATTGAAATAATTCACTTATTATTGACCTAATTCCCAAACTTAATATTTTCCGAAAGAATTTTTAATAAATGCCTTTTCGATATTTCTATCAGCAATGATGCAATTACTTTAAAAATATACCTATAACTACAAAATAATATTATTAAACTTCTTTTGTATAAAAAGAGAGAGTGAGAGTGCAAATACTTTTTAATTGCTCTTACATGAAGTGCCTGTAACATGTTGTGATCTACTTTAAATATTACTTTGTGACATATTCTTCGACGTATATGTATGGAATGGGGTTCTCTGAAAACACTTTCTAGTTCTAGGGGTTCCACAAAAGCACCTTCAAGTTATAAGGGGTTTCTTGAGTTGAAAAAGTTTGAAGACCACTGTTCTAATGCACTTTTGCTAAAACACAAAGTCTCGTCCCCAAATGAATTTCATTAGTCATGCCATCCCCTAGTAAAACAGATTCATTTTTTTTCGTGTCAACCAAACTAACATTGAATTTTTATGTTCAATATAATTTTCATGATTTTCTGAACAACTTGTGTGTTTCCATTCAGAAAAGCCGGTTGTGTATTGAGAATTTGTTTTAGAAAAAAGTTTGCGGGTCAAACAAAAAACACTACAAATACTAATTGAATAACATAGACAAGATCTTTCCAGCACTTGGCCATTTTTAAGTTTTTTATTGAAATGATTATTCGAAAATGATCTCTTTTGTCCTTTGTATTCTTTTACCGAAACAGAATATATATTGTTTGGATATTTATTTTGAAAATAACTCATTTCATGTGGAAGGGTATAGTCAATAAAATTATTACTTAGCTATTTAGACCACAAACCACGTCAACGTATTTTTTAAACTCAAAGCCAAGATTTTTTAAACACTTTTCGGTCGGGGCATTATTGATGTCCTCTAACTGAATAATATATTTTTTCAGAAGGTCATCGAGATTTTGCATTCTTTCATCAATAATATTTGCTTTATGATGTTTCTCGTTTTTCTTTGGCTGAAAATAATTTCCCTTGCACTTCAGTGCGGTAACGTACACTCCCGCATGGCGGGGGGTCCCAAGGTTCTAGGTGGCCCAAAGTCTATGTTATGTTATGGTTTTTCATTCCTTTGTAAGATTTGGTTTGTGGCTCAAAACCTGACTTTGCAGGGGGCCCCCTAATATTCTCCGTTACGCCACTGTTTCACTTGTTAATGCATCTGCTATCTTGCGTAATGTATCTTATTACTTTGTTCCATTGTAAAAAAAGTTGAAATTTTGACACATTTAATTTTTTCTTGATTTAACAGTAATTTTCGTTTTTCCGCTCTACTTTTATGTTGTTTTTTTTTCCAAGACATATTTATATTGTTAACTAAGGACTTGGTTTTCCTGAAAGTAAATTTAAAAGCTTAAGTCAGGGGTGGCCAACCCGCAGCACGCGTGCCACATTGTGGCACGCGGGGGTCGTAACTGTGGCACGCGAAGGCTTTTTGAAAAATTACAAAAATATTACTGAATTAATTGAATTACAATGAAAAAAAATTGTCACTAAGAGAATATGTAAGAAACAGAAATTTTCAGCGTGAGAATTTTAGGGCGCTAAGCAAAATTTTTCTTTTCTTCAGAAAGACGCCAAAAATGAGATAGATCATCTGCTCCAAAACTTACAATTCTACTGCTTTGTAACATTCAGAGAAAAGTGTTGAGTAACATGAGACTAAAAACAAATAAATTCTCTATCTCTCTCGGACGGTCGAAACTGCCCAAAAAGTCACCCTCTCTCGGAGGCGGTTAATTTTTAACATCTGAGATTTCCAATCAAATTTCAGCTTCCCCGTGCAGGGCTGAAGTTTATAGCTATTGGCTGTCAACGTGATGTTAGATAAAAAGATTTTTCCGGAGATGTTGGCTATTTACGATTTCTGTAATGTCAAGAAGTAATTCTGCAATATATTAGGAGCGCAGTTGTTGATACGGTAGAAGTAATTCTATCTGCACAAAGTTACCGCTTTGTAAACCAGAGGGAGTGTGAACTTGCATCCATGACTAATCAGAATGCTGGATTCGGAGCCTAGACAATTTGTAGCGTAACATCAGCAAATTGTTTCTAGCTGTCAGACTCAGTTGATTTTAAACTCTGTTTAGCAAGACGTTTAGCTTTTCTACAATTGTTTTTAGATTTTAGTGTTGAGCGTAGTTGTTTAAATTTTTTTTTTTAAATTTTCAATATGTTTATGAGTAAACCTTCGACATCGAAAAGAAATTATAAAGAGGATATTGCAGCACGTGATTTTAAAATTGTCTGGGAAGAACAATACTTGTTTACACATCAAAATGCTTCCTAGCCTGTTTGTTTGATATGTGGAATTTGTATAGCAGTTCCAAAAAAATTTAACTTGGACCGTCATTTCAAACAACTGCATAGTGATTTCAACAACAAATATCCTGTTGAATCAAATTTGCGAACGGAATTCATCAATAAAAAAAAAGAAATCTTTAGCCGGCTAAACAATCTGTGTTCCAGAAGAGAAATGACGAAATCTAAACCATGGTGAAGGCTTCTTATGAACTTTCTTTGTTGTTATCCTGCAACCCCCCCCCCCCATATTCTGACGGAGAGGAGATAATAAAAAGCAGCCTTTTAATTTTCGCCCAAAATGTCGGTGATCTTAATGTCAAAAATATGGTTGATAAAATAGCTTTGTCCAGAAATACAGTCATGTATCGTATAGATGACATGGGCCAGGATGTTTGAACGGAAATTGTCTCTGGACTTAAAAATTGCAAATATTTTTCATTAACTTTGGATGAAAGCTGTGATATCACTGACAATGCGCAGTTAAGCATCTTTGTGCGTTACACGAACGAAAATTTTGATACTGTGGAAGAACTTCTTGATTTGCGCCAACTAGTTTTAACTACAGTGGAAGACATTTTTAAGGAACTTAAAAATGTAATTGAAATTAACAAAGTAGAATCGACAAAATTAGACAGTGTTTGCACAGATGGAGAGCCTTGCATGGTTGGCAGAATAAAAGGTTTTGTTGGATTGCTTGAAAATTATTTGGGAAGAAAAGTTATCAGGTTTCATTGTATTATTGATCAAGGAGCTCTTTGTGCCAAGGACTTAAACTTGTCTTTCGTTGTTGACCCCGTGGGGCGCTGTATCAACAAATACGAGCTCGTGCTCTGAATCGACGAAGATTTTGTACGCTTTTCCCCGAAGAAACGGAAGAAAATGGCAAGTTACTCCTTCATTGTAGTGTGCACTGGCTTTCCAAAGGAAGTTTACTTGCGAGATTTTGGAGTTTGAGGGAATGTGTTTTAGAATATCTGGAAGAAAACGATGAACTGTCCAGTGAATGCTCGCTCCTCAGGAGGGAAAATTGGCTGTGGGATTTAGCTTTTCTTACCGATAATAATGGAACATTTAAACAATTTAAATTTAAGATTGCAGGGGAAAATTGTATTTTTCCTACCCTAATTGGTCATATATCTTCTTTTGTGAACAAACCTTTGCTTTTCTGTCTGGATTTTGGAGAGAAAAAAATAACTCATTTCCCATTCATACAGGAATTATCTGCCAAAGTTAGCAATGTTCCGAACTATGATAGATTTAAAAATTTAATATCCATTTTGCAGAATTGTTTCAGTGCCAGGTTTGAGGATTTTAAAGATGATAAAAAAATACTGGACTTTTCACAAATCCTTTTTCGATTTCTCTTCAAGACATTAATTTTTACTCACCTCAGGTACGAATTGAAATTATTGACCTACAGCACCATATTACTCTAAAAATCAAATATAGGGAAATTATTTTAACCGCAAATGATCCGAATTACATCGAATTTTGGAAATTTGTTCCACCAAGTAATTTTCCAAATTTACATGATTTAGCTGTCAGATATTGTTAGGTGAGTGAGAGAGAATATTAACGTCGCACTGATTAGCAACACGAGGGCTTTGGCGACGGTCCACGTAATTTTGAACCATGGTCGAGTGACGCGGACGACACCTGAGCTGGCACCCCCTCTCCTAACTACCACACCACACCAACGGGAGGACGTTTGAGCTCTCTACAGCTTTAACGTGCATCGCCCCCCTACACTGCGGGTCTTTAGTGGTACTAGGATCGAATTCATGACACGCTAGCCATGATCTGATGCCTAGACCACTCGGCCACCGCGGCCCAGATATTGTTGGAGGTTTGGATTAACATATGTTTGTGAAGAAATGTTTTCTGTTATGAACGTAATTAAATCAAAATATCGCTCAAAATTAACTGATATGCACCTAAAACACCTAATTTTGTTAGCATTTTCACGAGCTAATCCAAATATAGACGATTTACTAAAAAAAACTACAGATTCAAAAGCCACATTAAGAGACTTCTTAGATTAAAATTAAATGTTTCAAGTTGCTTATTTTTATTTTGTACCTTAGCTAACTGACTGATCCTGTAAAAATTTATCAAAAATAAAATATAAGTTTCTACTTTTGTTTTATTTGTTATACCATTTTCTTTTTACATTTTCACTGTATAGAACTTGCATTTAAAAGTATGTTTTTGGTGTAAATAACCCATAACAATCCTATAAGTAACACTTTTTTACTTTTGTATATTTTTTAGTTTGGTGGAAAAGTTGAAAGTGGCACGCGTTATTTTTTTTATCAGATTGTGGCACGCTTCCCAAAAAGGTTGGCTTAGGTCATAAAATTAGGATGACACAACCGACTACTCTTAATAAACTAAAAATAATCGAACAAATTTTTACAAAACAATATAGTATATTTCTGAGATAATTAAAAAAAGTACCTGGTTTATTTTAAAAAATAAAAAATCTTTGTCTATACTTGCTAAAACCTAAAACGCTGATTATTATTATTTATTGGTCCATCAGTTTAAAAGGGTTTTATAAAAATAAACTTTTTTTCGAATTATTTGCCTCACTTTAAAAAAATACTGTTTTTCGTTGTCAATCATTATTTGCTATTGCTATCTATAGTTACAAAAACCCGATTTATTACGAAAATCAAGACCACTTTACTTTTATCCATAATATTCGCGTGAAATCTCCAAAATCTACATAAAATGATTGTTATTTTTTTCCATTCTGCAGAAGTATTCAATTTACTCATCACAAATTTTACATACTCATCACAATATAATAAGTGTAATTTTTTTACTCATCACGATACAACATACATATTTAGAGGAAATCATGATGTTTTCAATCTTTGAAAAATTGTGAAAGTACAGAAAATACTTAATCATAATTTCAATATCTTCCTACTTAAATAATTTCGAAATGTGTATTGGTACTTTACTTGAAACTTGAATAAACAGATACCGAAGTATCTTTTAATTTAAGGTATTAAGCACAGGACACAGCACCAAATCAGTATATTATTGTAACTTAGAATTATTAATGCACAAAAATAAATGGCTACAGTAAAAGTGCCACTAAGTTTGTGTAAGTGTTCGATGCTAGTTGGTGTCGTCCTATGATAGAACCTCTGCCTATTAATAATTAATCTCCGCGTATTCGGTGTTAGGGCGGATGAACAAAAGTTAATTGCTCTTACTCTCGAAAATAAAAACAAATTTGCTATGGTATTTCGGGTATTTTATTTTTGATTTGTGTGTTTTTTACTGGCTTATTACTATTTTGATTGTAAGCATCTTTTTCTGTTTGTTATCTTCAATGGGAAAGGGGCCCCCAGAACCCGGGGGCCCTGGGCTGCAGCCCATACGTAGATACGGCCCTGCCTGTATCCCGAGGCCGGGTGCCAATTTACTTGCTACAACAAATCGCCCCGTAGTACAATTTTACAAAAGATAAAGTCTTTTTTACAAATGCGTGATATCGTCCTTTTTATAAAATATATTGTCGCTTTTACAAAAAATGTAGTAGTTACAAACTTTATTAGTAGCAGTCGGCATTTCAATTCAGTCTATAAAATGATTATGTGTTCCTGGTTTCTAAAGCACGAATAACAATATTTCAGAAAATATATTCATACAAATTTTTTGAAACAAAAAAAAAATGTACTTTTTAAATTCGGTCCAATTGCCGCCCTAGAACCGCCCTTGCTGCTAACATAGAAAAATAGTGAACACGGCAACGGGCGAAGTGGATCAGGTGACATGAAATTATTCTTCATGCTATATATATATATATATATATATATATATATATTCTTTAAATTTAGATTGAAGTGGCAGTTTTGAGGTTAACTAAACTTTTTATTGCGCATCTTAAACACATAAAGGCAAGGACGACACAATACACACACACACACAAGCTGCAGCCGGCTACATGTTGATGCAAATACAGAAGCGAAAGAGAGCCGGTTTCCTGGAATCTCGCTATTTATAGGCAGCTTAAATCACATAATCTGAGTGGGTGGATAGGTGTAGTTTAAAGTACTCTCGTTAGGCGGCTGGTTAACTTATTACTGAAACGTTGGCCCTGAAGGGATGGACCATTGGCAATTAAAATATATTTAAAAGGATTATATTAGGGGGAATTATTACATATATATATATGATTAGCTTTAATATCTATTTTTAGTGCTATGTTGTGAATCTCTTGATTTGCCTATTTGATTATATGTTATCGTGTAAAATTTAGGGCTTTAAGAAAATGCTTGAAACCCGCATTTTTTTAACTATAGTTACACCTTGTATAATGTTTAAGACATTTCGAAACGCTGCATTTATATCTCGCCATGTCAACAGATGAAAAAAGAAATTTACAAAAGAAAAAAGAGAATTTTTCTGAAAGCAATGTTTTAAAAAGTGTTTTGCTTTCAAAAAGTAACATTATAGCTGTGCTGGTTTCCAAGTTGCCCATTACATTAAAAAAAATTGTATTAAAAAAAGTTTTTAGAATGTTGTCCTACATTGTTTGTTAACTGTAAAGAAAAAGACTTGATTATAAAGCGTATAAATGAGTTAGCTATAAGTCACAATATAATTAAAGATCAAATAATAGAATAAGAAAAAAATATTTCTTCGTTAATACATAACGACTTAAATCATGCAGAAATATATTCAACTGCTTTATATAAGAGTAGTGATGAATGAAGAGTTAATAAAACTAATGACATTGAAAGGGAAGTGTACTGGTGCTTGATATATTTAAAGAATTTAATATTGCATTTAAAGATATGAATATTAACCTTCAGAATATATATATATATATATATATATATAGTTTCTATTACAACAGACCGTACACCTAGTATGGTATTGAAAAACATTGGATTTATTCAGTGTGTTAAGCAAAATATTTAACATTATCTGATTGAATTCATTGTAAAGTACACCAGCAAGTGCTATGCGCGAAGCATGATTTAAAAACATTTTCCAGTTTAATAAAAAATATTCAACTTTATAAACGCAACAGCTCTTTATAAACGGCAATTAGCGTAATTCTTAGATTAAATAGAATGTCAATATTCAGGGAATTTCACATACAACAATGTTCAATGGCTCAGTTTCGGTCAAGCTCTTAATTGCTTTGTAACATTATTAAAAGAATTCGAGATTTTTTAATGGGAAAAATAGTTTTACCCAATATGCATTGGTTAAATGATTTAATGTATTTATCCGACATCACTCAGCATTTTAATGAACTGAATAAAAACTTCAAGGCCATGGACTAATTGTTTTAATTATGTTTGAAAACATGAAAATATTTATGACGAAACTTTACATCTTTACTAAGGATTTGGAAATGAAAATCATGAAATATTTTCCTCAACTACAAAAACATTTTCAAAACACAATAACTTTGAAAACTCCGTTCCCATTAAAAAAATGCAATTAAAAATATTTAATGATTATTCAGGAAACAAAACAAGCTTTTGAGGTTAGATTCACTGAATTTAAAAGTTTGGAAAATACTTTTCACTTTATTTTATATCCATACAAAACAGAATTTGAAACAATGGAGTTAACTGAATTTATGTGGCTAGGTATCGATGATTCACGAATGGAATCAGTTTAATTTCGAAGCAGCGTAGTGTGGAAAACACAATTTGAAGACTTGACTTCTGAAGTATAAGAAAAACTGTGTGGAAATTGTTCCCGCAGTAAAAATTTAAAATATTGTGTGAAACGTATGGGTTTTCTTACCAAATAGAGTTTTATATCAATGAAAACACTAGTTAACCATGTTTGGGTCCACATATTCATGAAAAAATTGTTTTCTTAAATGAACTTTGTAAAATCTTCTAATAAAAATGGATATGACAGGGAATTCACTGCGAAATGCGTTAAACTAATGAATAGGAAATATGAACCTAATATTAAAAAACTGTCCGAAATTAAACAGCAAAAAATATTTCATTATATACTTCATAACCAATTTTGTATATATATATATATATATATATATATATATATATAATCAAAATTTCTCTACAAAAGAGAGATGAATTAACATGATTAATACTTAAAAGAATTTGGATTATCTATACAAATAAATAAAATTGAAGTGTCTGTTTGTAATTTCAAATTAGCAGCTTTTTATTTAATGCACTAAAAGTATATACGGTACTCATAACAAAAAACCAATTTTTAAAATTTTTGTCTGTCTGTCTGTTTGTTCCGGCTAATCTCGGAAACAGCTGGTGCGATTTTAAAAATTCTTTCACTAATGGAAAGCTACATTAACGGGGAGTAACATAGGCTATATTTTATTCCCGTATTCTTACGGGAACGGAAACTATACGGGTGAACGTGAAACTGAATGCCAAGATGAACGCCAAATTGAACGCCAAGCTGAGCTAATGAAGTCGTTGTTTTCGTTACTTTCGACCGATGGCCTTCATGAGACATAATAGTGTTACGCACACATGATAATACGCTGACACGTGCCATAATTTTTTTTATTATAGTTATCTCACTGTTCAGTTAAGTAGAGCATCGGCTGTTTCGGATGCACTTTTAAAAATAATAAATCAAGGCTTCATAAGCAAAAAGCAATGCAAGAAACAAAAAATTGATAAGTTTTACGGTTAGTTTTAATCCTTTTTTTTTTAATTTACATTTTTATCCACATTTAAACAATAGTTATTATAATCCCAATCTATATCTATACAAATAAATAAAATTGAAGTGTCTGTAATTTCAAATTAGCAGCAATTGTTTGCGGGGGCGGGGGTTTAAGGGGCGTTAGAAATTCCGATTTTTAAGTTATTAGACGTACAGTCTTGAAACTTAGTAAGTAGGTTCCTCTCATAGGGTAGAGATACGCTACAAAATGGGTTTCGTGAAAATTGCCCTCAAGTGGCGTTGCGGTATTTAAAGGGGGGTTATAGATAATTATTTCCATTTTTAAACTATTAGACGCACAGTCTTTATATTTGATAAGTAGATTTCTTTTATAGAGTAGAGATCAGCTATAAGAAGGTTTTGTGAAAACAGACCTCTAAATGGCGTTGCGGGGGATTTAGTGGCGTTCTAGATAAATATTTTCGTTTTTAAACTACTTCACCTCCCTGCTTGAAAATTGGTAGGAATGTTTCTTTCATGGAGTAAATATCCGCTACAAAACAGGTTTGGGAAAAATTGACCCTCAAGGGGTGTTGCGGGGGGTTAAGGGCAGATATAAATAATTATTTCTATTTTTAAACTATTAGACGCACAGTTTGAAATTTGGTAAGCAGATTCCTCTCATAGGATAGAGATACACTACAAAATGTGTTTTGTGAAAATCGACCCCTAGGCCGCGTTGCGGGGGTTCAAGGGGCGTTATTGATAAATTTTTTTTTTGCATTTTTAATTTATTGGACGCACAGTCTTCAAATTTTGCTAAGCAGATTCCTTTCATAGAGTACAATTCCCCTACAAAATGGGTTTTGTGAAAACAGACCCAGAAGTGGCGTTGCGGATAAGTGCGTTGCTCAAGTGGCATTATAGATAATTATCCCCATTTTTAAACTATTAGACGTACAGTCTTGAAATTTGATAAGCAGATTCCTTTCGTAAAGTAGAGAACCGCTACAAAATGGGTTTCGCGAATATGATCTACCAAGTTTAATTTCGGGAGATTAAGAGGCGTAATTGATAAATATTTCCATTTTAAACTATTTGATCATCCTGCTTGAAAATTGGTAGGCATGTTCCTTTCATGAAATAGAGTTCCTCTAACAAAGAGTAAAATGAAAATTGACCCTAAAGATGTTTGCGAGGGGTCAAGAGGAGTTACAGAAAAAAATTCCTGTTTTTAATTGTTAGACCCATATACTTGAAATTTGTTAAGCATGTTTCTTTTGTTGAATTGGGATCCACTAAGAATAAATTTTAAGCAAATCAAGTTCTGGGGGGTTGCAGGGGGTTACTGCGACGTATTGACAAAAAAAATTACTTTTTTCGAGCTACAAGGACTATAATAATGAAATTTGGTTTGCATTTTTCTTTTGTTGAATTGAAATCCGCTAAGAGCAGTAATTTTGGAAAACGGCTCTCAACGGGATTACGGGGATATTGATAGTAAAACTTTTTTTTTCTGTTAGATTTAGACTTGAAATTTGGCTTGCATGTTCAATTTACGGAGTAGAGATCCACCGAAAATTGGTTTTGCGAGAATCCACTTGGTTTTTGGGTTACGAAAGAGCAAACATCATTCTGTGCATCAATTTTAGAGATTTTTAGAAAACACAAATTAGATGATTTCTGCCCTTTTTTTTTTATCAACAGGCAACAGTTACAGGTATAAGTATATTTTTCAATACAATCGAATTCTTAATGCAGGACTTAGATATCAATAATTTATACATATATATAAGCAGTAAAAATTTATAAAACATCATGAAATTCCCAGCGAAGCGGGCGGGTAACAGCTAGTGAGACATAATAGTGTTACGCGCACATGATAATACGCTGACACGTGCCATAATTCTTTTTTATGATAATTATCTCACTGTTCAGTTAAGTAGAGCATCGCTGTTTCGGATGCACTTTTAAAAATAATGAATCAAGGCTTCATAAGCAAAAAGCAATGCAAGAAACAAAAAATTGATGTTTTACGGTTAGTTTTAATCCTTTCTTTTTTCTTTTTTTTATTTACATTTTTAGTCACATTTAAACAATAGTTATTATAATCCCAATCTATATCTATACAAATAAATAAAATTGAAGTGTCTGTTTGTAATTTCAAATTAGCAGCTTTTTACTTAATGCACTAAAAGTATATACGGTACTCATAACAAAAAATCAATTTTTAAAATTTTTGTCTGTCTGTCTGTCTGTTCCGGCTAATCTCGGAAACGGCTGGTGCGATTTTAAAAATTCTTTCACCAATGGAAAGCTACATTATCAGCGAGTAACATAGGGTATATTTGATTCCCTATTTCTTACGGGAACGGGAATTACACGGGTAAAACCACGGGGCATTGCATCCTCCCCGCCAAGTTGGCGCAAGATTATGCATTTTGTCAATACCGAAAATTTTAATAAACACATTTTTCTCACATTTGTAACAAATAACTGAAACATAGTGTAATTTAACATCCTTTATAAAAGCAATTTCTCAATTTTTTTTTTATTAAATGTCAAACGTTTATTGCGCTACGTTTATTAAATTATTCTTAGCGTAACTTAGGCTACTTTTCCTCACCGATTCCTCAATGATTTCCTTAGAAAAAAATTTTCTAGCACACTTTACTTACTGTACTTTAGATTGCTGCCACTCCTAATTAGTTCGACATTTCCGTTTGATATTATTTAATATTTGCCTCATGTTTGTTTATTCACTTTGAATTTGGCAACAGAATTTATTCAGAACAGATTTTATACAAAACTGTAAATATATGAGTTTATTCTGCGTAATATATGTAATGTAATACTATGTATATTGCTTAATATTTATATTGTAATTGAAGAATAATAATTTTCAAGGTATCTTTCATTTTTAATACTATCTACCGGTCTTTGTCAGGTTGTGGCAGACACTGAAACTTTAATACATAGCATTTATGATGATGTTCACAATCTCAATATAAAAGAAGATTCGTGGTTGTGTGAAAGATCAATTTTAGCACCTATAAACGACCAGGTTACTGCGCTTAATTAGCGCATGTTAAATAAGCTTCCTGGTGAATCGCAAACATACCTTTCCATCAATACAGTTTGCAATCCGGATGAAGCGGTTAGTTATCCAACAGAATTTTTAAACAGTATAATTGTGCCTGGTCTACCTCCTCACAAGCTAGAACTTAAGATTGGCGTTCCAATCATACTAATCCGTAATTTAAACCCACCAAAACTTTGCAATGGTACTAGGTTGCGAGTAGTGTCATTGCAAAGAAACGTTATAGAAGGTCGTATAATATCCGGATGCGGAAAAGGTAACATGTACTTATACCACGAATTCCCATAATACCATCGAATTTCCCGTTTGAATTCAAAAGACTACAATTCCCTGTAAGTGTCAGCTTTGCCATGACAATTAACAAGTCACAAGGGCAAACGTTAAGCAAAGTTGGCATAGATTTAACTAAGAGTTGCTTTTCATGATGGAGCACGTGGCATGTTCACGTGCGAGGAATGCCACTGGCGTTTTTGTTTTAGCTCTCACAAGAAAATCGTACACCAAATATTGTATATAAAGAGATTTTTTTCAATAAATTTAATACTGTATATAGAGAGGATGTTCAATAAATATATACGAAATATATATATATATATATATATATATATACGAATATATATATATATATATATATATAATTTTGTGTAGTCCTTTTGTGAATTCCGTTTTGTTTTGTTTTTCCATTGATCTTTATATTTGTGGTTGGGCATGGTACGCTTTAGAAAAAATAATGGATTGCTTTAAATGGGTTACTAGTTTGAGTAGAAAACAAACGTGCCCTTTTTAAAGACAGTAATATTACAAGTAATTTATGTTTTCTTTTCAGATTGTATTATTAAATTGATTCTGAAAATAAAGAATGAATTTGACCAGTCTTTATTTTTAAAATTACAAATTTTTCTTATAAAATACTCAATTTTTGAAGTTCTTTAGTTATTTTCAGTGATTTATTGAGAACAAAAGTTAATATGGAATTGTACATTCCAAACTAATTTTCCCGACTAAAAATTCCTTGTTGAGTTTTAATGAGTATTTTTACAACTAAACCTGGAAAAAATATGAAATTTTTTAAAACTATTAATTTAAGATTTTTAGAAAAAATAACTAGCGCTCTCAGTCCGAAATCCATACTAACTTTTAAGAATATATATATATATAAATTCTACAAAATATTTTCGATATTATTTAGAACAGAAAAAATCCTAGGGAGAAATATATCCTCAAAATTGAAAAGTCTGAGAAGTTAAAGTTTGTAAAGGCATAAAACAAAAATTAATAATGCCTCTAAAGATCTAATATTAAAAAATGTTATTATCCAAATTAAGTACACAGTATCAAAGCACTACTTTAATTATAAATATATGTTATACGAGGATATATATATATATATATTATATTTAAAATATGTTTTAGATAAAATTGATAGCATTTGTTACGATGGCGGAGATTACTCAGCCTAATCTTAGCATAATATTTTCACAAAAGTTTTGAAACACTTATAAAAATAATAATGATTCAAACTGAAATTAGAAACCCCCAGGTTCGTACATATAACATCTAATTTTTTCTCAGTTTTAAGTCGGTACAATTTAGAAAGTTTGATTTTTATTACATGACTTGAAATTATTTTACTATAGTATTATAATGCATTTTGTAATATCATAGATAAATTCAGTTATATTTCCAATACTTGTATACGGAATACTTGAACTCAATAAAGTCTCATTGTAGTATCAGCTGAAAAAAGTCTGATTTTAAGTCATATAATTTTCAGTAGTATTCCACCTCTTCCAAATATTGTCTTTTAGTAACACGAGAATGTTTTGAGCCCGGCAATTTCTCAATAGGAAAAAATTAATGAAAACAAAAAAAGCTTCTAAGGTTTTTAACTATGTGTAAAAACACAAATATTGCTCTTTAAAAATTAAAAACCTCGAAACATAACTGAACAGAAACGATTTTTGTAGTAAAGTTAGAGTTAATAGCCATTTCACTGAACGAACCGATTATTCTCCCAAATATCTCTCTTTATATACAAAAAAAGTTTTTCATGATGCTGTAATAAATTTATTTCAAGGTTTTTTTAAGGTGAAGTTAACAAAAGAAACTACATCTTTTTTACAGAATGGAGCAAACTCACAGTTTGGACAAATTTACATTTATGATAGCGAGGCTTTGCATGAACGTGCAAAAATAGTTAAACGTGACGATGTGTTACAAATTTTACAGCCAATGATGAAGAAAAAACCGTATGAACTACATAATACAAGGAAATTACAGTTTTACAATTTGAGCTGTGATAGAGTTGCATAATTTGTACAATGGGAGTTGGTCCCGCCATTAGGTGGATAGGGGGGGGGGGTACCTCCTCTTCCAGTTTTTAATTAATTATACTTTTAAGAATGGAAAAATGCTTCAAAATGAGTGTTAAACTAACCACGCTCTCTAAACTGTCAAATATTGAGATTGTCAACTCTCAGAAAACTTCAAATATATTAAAAACTGATTGGTTATCAGACTCTCTTAACCTTTTCAATAGAATTTTTGCTGTTCCTGGTAGGCGCAGTAGCTTAGTGGTTATGGTCACGAGCTCATGTCTAGAGTGTCATGGGCTCAAATCCTGTTGCTACTAAAGACCCTCCGTGTAGATAAGGCCATTCCTTCCATTTATGTGGTAGTTAGGAAAGAGGGATGCCAGCTCAGGTGTCATTCTCGTTACTCAACCGAGGTTGAACATTAAGAGGTTTGTGATCAATAGCCCTCTTGTTGCTTTATAGAGTGACGTTAATCTCTCTCTTTATTTTGATAATCCTGCTCCAGGCACATAAATTACTTTAATAAACCCTGTAAAAATTCTCATTCATAGTTAATCTTTTATTTTCAAAATTTACATATCTAATAATGATTGAATTTTTTTCCTAATGGGAAATTTTAAGAGTGCAGTCCATTTGGACGTAGCTGCTTTAATTTCCTAATACAAAAATAACTTATTTTTGAGATCTGTGCATAATTCTCTGTTTTATGAATTTTTTATTCTGCTAATGTGTTCCATTAGCGCAGAGTAGTAATTACTTAACAATTCGATTAAAATTTTCCATTATATTGCATTACATTAAAACTGTTTAAATGTAATTTTATAGCAAAAAATATGAAGAAAAATTACATTTTCAAAACATTCTCTTTTCATGGAAAATACTTCTATGTAATATTTTTTCTATGTATATATAGTTAGAATTTTTCTTTACAGAGCCTGAATTAAGATTTTTGAAACATTCACATTATTTTTAGAGTTACTATTGAAATAACAAACAGGCTTCTTCATAAAAATTTCGCTACTTTATTAATATAAGTCCACTTCTAAATTATATCTTCTAAAAAAGTCCAGTTGAGGTAAGGATTCTTGGGAGCTTCCCAAATCGAATAACAAAAACTAAACTTTCGTAACATCAAGAATTATTTTGAAGATTGTCGAATTTTATATATCTAAAATAATAATGTTTACGATAAATTTTACATCTCGCCATATTGACATCAATATGAATATTGCAAAGTTTTCATATGCAAGAGTATATTTTTTTAAATTCTTGATTATTTTAGGTCCCCGGTGCATAGCATCCATTGACGACACCACTCCCTGTAGAAATTAGCTTTAAGAGCTTTCAG
>BMAO01031981.1:0-21640 GCA_019973975.1 Trichonephila clavata | reverse complement strand
TAATTGTAATGGTTAGTGATAACAAATAACAATGCAGTAGCGACCATTTTATAGGTGTAACTAATTTTTAACTAACCCTGATGTCTAAAAAATTTTGCTGTTTCAAGACGATTGGGATCTTGATATTTCGTGGGAAAAAACATGGATCAACTACTTGTTTGATTGTCGTGAAAATGTTATATATACAAAATATAATTTTGCTCGTTACTTTACTACCAAACACAAATCTTTCAATGGCTCTTATTCTTAAGATATTTAAGAGGAGATAAATTGGTTTTCTTAAAAAAACTTTGAAACAGCAATAAATATTTTGCGGGCTGGTAATGTCACAAAAATGCTGAGGTAACAAAAGCATCCCATAAAATTTAATATATTATATGTATTGACAAACATATGAAATTGTTAATGATAAACTTAAGAATTATTACAGAAATAGTTAGTGTTTCTTAAATGCTTCTGATGTACTCTTTGATGAATTCAGTTATTTGTTCAGATTATTTTTTTTATAAAATCAAAGAATATTTGAATAAATTTGAAGCAAAAATGCGCAATAAGAACAGACAGATTATACGGATAATACTGATTTCAGTCTGTAGTTCAATAAAAACTCTTTGCTACCATTTGCGTTTGATAAATTAATATCTGAAATTAAAATATATAAGGCTTTGTCAAAAGAAAAAAATAAATTATCCAAGTACTTGGCAGCTTAGTTTTTATGACAATAGAATGCAGACAAGAGGCTTGGGATCATTCATTAACGGAAATTGAAAATGCCCCCGTAACTGGGTAAAAAGTGAATGAAACCTATATTTTGTGAGTTTTGTTTGATAGTGTTTGGTGTAGTTTTAAAATAAGATCCAAAATTATATGAGATTTCATATTTTGACCAAATTTTCACATTTTAAATGTCTTTGACCTTATAGCTTCCCCTCTCCATTAATCCTCATGTTGCGGCCCGCGTAAAATACATGGCAGATGTATGTAGCCCGGCGTAAAAAAAGGGTGAGTACCCCTGCTCTAAATGCTAAACATCTTGTAGCCAAATACTTTTTTACCGCAATAACACGTTTGAGGACATTGTGGTAATATTCTGTATCTTTTCTTAGTTGCTCCTGTAATTGTTTATCTAAAAAAAACTTATTTTCTTTTCATGTCAACCAACTAACATTAAATTTATATATTCAATATAATTTTCATGATTTTCTAAACAACTTTTTACGTGTTTCCAATCAGAAAAACCGGTTGTGTATTAAGAATTTGTTTCAGAAAAATGTTTGCAAGTCAACAAAAAACACTACCAATACTAGTTGAATAACAAAGCCAAAAGATCTTTCCAGCACTTGGCCATTTTTAAGTTTTTAAGTGAAATGATTTTTAGAAAAGGATCTATTTTGCTCTTTGCATTCTCTTAGCGGAACAGAATATATATTGTTTGGATCTTTATTTTGAAAATAACTCATTTTATGTGAAAGGATATAATCAATAAAATATTACTTCGCGATTTAGGCCACGAACCTACATGAATAATCCTAATCTTCATACTTAAATAATTTAGAAATGTGTATGTTACTTACTTTTTACTTGAAACCAATAAACAGGTACCCAAGTGTCTTCTAATTTCAGGTATTATGCATAGGACACAGCACAAATCAGCATAATTAATACTTAGAATTATTATTACACAAAAATAAATGGCTACAGAAATAGTGCCAAATACGTTTGTATAAATGCTCTATGCTCATCGGCACCGCTCTATGATAGACTATCATAGAGCGACGCAGTGTACAAAAGAGTGTAATTAATAGACTGTATTAATAATGGAGTGTAATAGACTGTATTGATTATAATTGCTAATAGACTGTAACTAATAGAGTGTACTTAACAGACACTATTAATTACATAGAGCTACAAAATTAAAGTTTTGGAGAAGTGAAAAAGAATTTTTCATTGGTTTTTATATTATTTAGTGTGCTGCTTTCGAAAATGACCTACATTTTTTCCCATCACATCAGGATATTTTATAAAATCGATATTTTGCTAAAACCCTATTTGAAAAGGAATTCTCTCAAACAATTTAGCCTAGGCAATTTGGCAACAGTGGTTCTTATCCAGTTAAATCTAAATACATATTGGTTCTTGTTGAGGCAAATTAATTTCTGAGCAATTAGATGAATAGTGAGTGAGTGAATATTAACTTCTCTCTGTTCAAATACACGAGAGATTTTGGCGATGGACCTCGTAATTTTGAACCATGGTCAAGGGACGAGGACGATACCTGAGCTGGCACCCCTATCCTAACTATCACACCACACATACTGGAGAACGTTCGAGCTCTCGACAGATTTTAACATGCATCGCTCCCCTACAGCGGTCTTCAGCAGAACTAGTCTCGAACTCATAACATGACTGCCATGGTCCGGTAGATGAAAACTATTGTTTCTAGACCTCACAGGCTGTTTCTAATCATGAGAAAAACAAGAAATTATCTTGAGGTTTAAACATTTTACATCCAATTATGGTGTAGTTTCTAAAGAAAATCACCAGCATACTATTTTAATTTGTTTTTATTAAGGTATTTACATAAAATATATAAACCATTTTCGAAATTAATAATTATTACTTTCCACGTATTCCGTGGTAGAGCGGAAAAACAGAAGTAAAGCTCTTGCTCTCTAAATAATTTGATATGGTATTTCGGGTATTTTATTTTTGATTTGTGTGTATTTTTTTACTGGTTCATTATTGTAATACTATTTTTATTGTAAGCATCTTTTCTGTTTGTTATCTTCAACCGGGAACGGGGGCCCTTAGAACCTGGGGGCCTTGGGCTGCAGCCATTTAGCCCATACGTATATCCGGACTTGCTTAAGGTCAGCTCTCAGCATGCATTGTCCCGTCACTGACATTTAAATACGCGGTCCAAGCCCTCGTGTTCTAATAGTGCACGTAATATCTTCATCTCCACTCTCACCAGCATGCATCCTATCTAAGCACTGTGATATGGCAGACAGCACCACCTACTGGGGTATGGAAGAGATGGTAGTGCGCTGCATATTGAACAATAATGTCGTTGGGGCCTTCGCGCCTGTATTGATCTTCCCTCACACGCCTGTGCATTTGAGCTTCCTAGAGCCTTTATATAGCCACCAAATTCTTGGCAACAAAACTCTTTACCATCTCCTATTCAACCTAGTCATTTGACCTTGTTTGAAATGTACGAAGTCCGTCGCCAATAGCCTTCTGTTGCTTTGAAGGTCGATGCATTAAATATTCTACCAATCAATAGTATCTCACTATCATTGCCTTTTACACAATATTTTTTGCAATATCCAGATGACGACTTACGTCGCCATATTACCAACAAATATAAATAACCAGCAGGAGTTACTAGTTTCGTATATGATTCTCATTAAACAGTAGAAAATACGCTATAAATGGAACTAATATCCATTGGCTTGAAAATTAATCATTTTGCATACTTCTTATAAAGGAATTTGCAAGTGAAATTTTGAGATGGTGGATTTTTTAAAGGTATCCTTTTACTTCAAGGAGAATACATTGCAGAAAATATTTTGATCAGTTTAATTGTTCTTATTTTGAACTAATAAATATTAAAACTCTCATTCAAGAACCATAATTTTTATAGACATAGTTTTATCATTGTTTCAAGGATGCTCATTAGAAGGGGAGGTATGAATATGTAATCAATATATTTTTTAACATATTAAGATTTAAAAAAGTACAGTAATATAACTATTTGCATTAATAGTTTTTGATTACAATATTGTTTAGAAAAAAATCTAAACACATTAGAATCTTTTCTCACTGTTAATTAGAATTTTTTCAAAGACGATGAATTATAGTGTTCCTTTATAAAAATACGCCTCCAGAAATGTGAGCCATTAATAGTATTGTTTTCATTACATATGTTTAATATTATTTGAATATCTTAATATATTATCGTATATTCCTATTTTTTGTAATTATATATAAAAAAAAATATTAAAAAAGTTGTAAGTAGCACACAATTGTGTTCTCTTATGGGGAAGCTACCAATTATATGGTACGTTAAAATATAAACATTAATGTGAACTAAGTAAGGAAATGTTTTATTCCAATCAAGTACATACATTTTACAATTAACATTGCCCTTAAAATCATTTCAATTAAATTGAGGCATTTGAAAATATTATTCAAAATAATTCATGGAATAACCAAATAATATTTAGTAGAAAAAACAATTCAGTCAATTTAGGTATATTCGTCTTTATGTATGCCAAACAAAAATAAGTGCAATTAATTAACAAATGCATTAAAATACTATCTGGTAATAGCTTTTATTATTATATTTTTAAGATTGTTATTCTACTAAGTTTTAATGTTCAATTAATTTAGGGTATCCCACTACCCTAAAATTGTGAATTTTGCCAAAAATTGTCAATTTTTTTTTATGATTTTATTTTATAGGCCATTTAATTAGCTTTATAAAAATACCAAGTTTATTACTTTCCGTTCACTAAAGCAAGGGCTACAAGTGTTTTAGTAAAAGCAAATGCCATTGTTTTAAACAAGATCTCATATTTTAAGACGCGTTTTACTCAAAATATGTTTTTTTAAATGCTCAAACGGGGTCAGCAGTTGCTAAAAAAGTTTTGAAAATAATGAACTGAATTTTTTTTTGTATTTTATGTATCATAATAGAAGTGTTTTAACATTCAGGCTTATCAATCACTGCTTTATTAGAATATTTAAGTCCCTTATGTGAATATAATCACTGTTTTTTTAAAGCAGTTTCACATAGTAACTAAGATAAAGTGCTCTAGTTTTTGTAAAAAAAAATATCTCTATCCTGAAGATCATTTCAAAAATGAATAACATAGCAACACATCAAAATCGAAGAATGGAAAATTTGTTCATAAATTTTAGTGCAGAAAGGGCTATGTTATTTTTTGTAAATTTTTACCAATTTTTTCCCATTTTAGTAATAATTATTTATTTTTATTTTTTTAATTTTAGCATAATTTTCTTAAAATGTGTGTACTTAACAAATCTAAAAACTACAAAAAATCCCATATCTCCATATTTTAGAGAAAAAAATCGGCGCATGTAGTAGAATACCTTAAAATGTAATATTTAAAATTAATTTTAAGTGTTACTTTTTTGAAATATTTGTGTTTCTCCGACTCATAGTACATTATATTTCGATTAATGAGCTCGAGTACGCGGTTGCTGTGAGGACAGTCTTTCTACCACGGCAAGACAAATTCCACCTACATCATCTCTTCTTCCATGAGTCGACGGGGAAATAGGCAATTTACGGTTCTGCCTATCAGAGTGTCAATGTTTCTGATTCTAATATCCTTATCTGAGTACTCTGTTATTGCATTCCTCTTCTAATTAAGAGAGCTCGTTCAGATGAGACCCATTTTATCCGTTATTTGAGGGGAGCATTTTCTTGGTGCTGTTTTTGTTACTCGCTAAACAGGTGGTTCTTCACGAAGATTCGATGCTTGTTCCACGTAATGCCCGTTACTTCTTATTGTAGAGATCTGAGAATTTTAAGAAGTACTAAAATGTAAGGAGTTTGTACTACATGCTAATTTAATCTTTTTTTGGTTTTTTAATTTATAAAATTAAAAGTTAAGCAAATATGAACGTAAAGCATCTAAAGCTTAAAATTTTTAAAGCTTTTCTTTTCTGGAAAGAAAATTATTTATTTAAAATATAATAACAAAATAAACAGATCGAGAACTTATGTGTCTTAAATATATTGTGTAAAATTTTAGTTCTTGGAAGAATAAACATATTATTATAGAATACATTTAATCGGGACTAAATTTGGCTCCAGGCAGTCCGAATCAAAGGTAATCGTTTTTCGACCACCAAAACCCATTTTTCACCTTCAGCTGTTTTGTAAAATAGAGGCAGTTCTACTTTTTTGATAAATAAATTGTATTATTTGTTATTTTGATAAATAAACTGCATTAGAGAAGTATTTAAAATGTTATTTTTTCAAAACACCCATGAGAAGATTAAATGCCATTCCCAAGCATTTACTTTTTTAAAAACAAAATACATCCAGCCTTAAAAATACTGATTCCTTAATTATATAAGTTGTGACACAAAATAAAACGATATTAAGTGTGTAGCTTGAAAAAAAAAGTGGAGTTGCCAACAACTGATTTAGTGACGTCATCCCCCACACCTCCTCTATCCAGGTGGCCAGTTTCGCCTTAATCGATTCCACCAGTTGGGAGTGCTGCATCATTGAATGAACACGTGCAAATATATCCTGCCGGTAAAATGTCGAGAGAATCAACATCAAGTTTCTTGTGAAACTTAAGAAATCAGCCACGAAAACATTTTAAATACTAACCGAAGCTTATGGACATGAAACTTTGTCTAGAGCATATGTTTTTGAATGGTGTAAGAGGTTTTAGGAGGGAAGAGAGTAAGTGTGGACTGGGGAGTGAATGAGTAAACATTAACATCATACTGTTCAGCTACACGAGGGCTTTTGGTGACGTGCCTCGTTATTTGGAACCATTGTAATGTAACGAGGACGACACCTGAGCTGAACGTTTGAGCTGTCAACAGATTTAACATGCATCGCTCCCCTACATAGCGGGTCTTAAGTGGTGCTGGGCTC
Source organism: Trichonephila clavata (assembly GCA_019973975.1). NCBI lineage: Eukaryota > Metazoa > Arthropoda > Arachnida > Araneae > Nephilidae > Trichonephila > Trichonephila clavata. The sequence goes on along the minus strand of BMAO01031981.1, from coordinate 14,991 downwards.
GAACTCATGACAAGCCATCCAAGAGTCTGTTACCTTGACCTCTAGTCTACCATGGCCACAGGGTTAGTGTGGAAAATACTGAACTTGCTGGGTGTCCAAGGTCAGTAATTATAGACCAAATTATAGACAAAATTCGTGATATGAGTGGGTACCCACTCACATCAGTGGTTAGCTCGTTAATCAACACTACGACATTGCAGTACTAGAAATATATCGTGAAAGAGTTAGGGAAACAAAGCCAGGATTGAGCAGTGATGGATGGCTGTTGCACTAAGACAATACACTCGCTCACATGGACGTATCTGTGAAGCAATTTTTGACCAGCAAAAACATTACTACAATGGAGAATCTTCCTTATTCACCTGATTTGACTTCAAGCAAAACTTTATTTTTTTATTTCCTACAGTTAGATCTTGCTTAATAGGAACCTATTTTACCTCAGTTGAAGATGTTCAGGCAAAAAAGGAGAATCTCCTGAAGCGCCTTGTTAAAACCTTGTTCCAAAACTGCTACCAGCATTGATAGGGCCGAATGCTGAAGTGCGTGAATGACGAATTGAACTAACTACTTTGAAGGTGATATTGTCAATTTATTGGACCAGTCTCGTGTTTTTTGTGTCACAACTCGTATAATGAGTTTCAGCATTTTTAAACATAAAGTATACTAATTTCTAATTATAATAAGAATTTACTGCTATTTTTAATGAAGGAAATATTAAGGAACCAAGTTTTGAAGTTCTGTTAAGTTTGAGTATAGAGACTTTATATATTTCAAGGATCATGGAGTCTGAATCAGAAAAATCGAATATGTCATTCAAAAAAAGAACAGTTGAGGTTTGGGTCCAAAAGGAGACAAAAAATATAGGGAAATTTGAAGAGAAACTGGTAGATTATTGAAATATTTTAAGTTATGGATCTATATGCTCAACTTTTAGGTACGTTTTTAACAAACTTACGGTTTTCTCTAAAGAGATCTTTTTTTAACGAAAATGGTCCTTTCCTTAAAACTCCTTTATTTAACTCATTAATCATTATGATGTATTGTGCAGTCATTAAAAATATACAAATATATATTTGAACCAGTGCATTTGTTTCTTTACTTCTTGAAAAAGGAAATTACTTAAAAATGTGTTAAAAACCACGTATTTCAGAATTTTTTTAAAAACAATTTCTATATTTCTAAAAAAACTATGGTTAATGTGTTTAAAAAATTCTGCAAAATACTACTAAAAAGTTTGGAAGATAAATCTTAAGTATATTTTGTAAAAATGCATCTTTTAAATTTTAATATTTTTAGCATTACTGTTTATGACAGCGGTTCTTAAACTTTAGATCACCAAGGGCACCTTTATGATTAGAGAACTCCCAAAATATTTAAAGCTACTTCCTGACTCCTAATGCATGATTGAATGATTTAAAGACATGCTAAGATTGCCTCTGCTACTTACACTTACTTCTATAGCACTTTCCTTTAAGGTATCCGACTACTAGCGACATTTGTTTTTTAAAAAAAGGGAAATATGGGGATCGTTTTGTTGTTTTTATATTCGTTCAGTAAAATTATTTTGTATGAAACTATTATAAGACCTGTTCTCACCTATGGATGTGAAACCTGGACTCTAACAAAGACCCAGACAAATCAACTTGTTATTTTGAAAGGAAAGTCCTGAGGAAGATCTTGGGGGGGGGTGAATGATAACGGAATTTGGAGACACAAGTACAACTTTGAACTCAACAGACTCTTTAAGAAAGCTGACATCGTCAACTACATCAAAATATGCCGCTTGAGATTCGCGGGACATGTCTGTTGAATGGATCCCTCATCTATGAATCAAGAATCTTTAATTATAAACCCATCTCGAACAGACCCAGAGGGAGACCCAAGCTGAGATGGACTGTTTTGTGGAAGAAGATTTTAAAGTGCTGAAAGTGACCAATTGGAGAATGTCACCTCCCGGAGGACAAGATGGAGGATGTTCTGAGGAAAGCCTTGGCCAACCCGGACTGTCATGCTAAAGAAGAAGAGTATTCGTTCAGTACATTTTAAGAAAAATATGCTAAAATTAAGAATATACGTAAAAAGAAATTATTATTACTAAACTGGGGAAAAAGGGTAACAATTGTCAAAACATAGCATAAACGCGGCCCATTAGTTACCAAAAGTTTATGAACTGATTTTAAATTTTTCAATTCTGGTGTGTTGTTATATTATTCATGTTTTAAATGACCTTCAGGATAAGAGATATTTCATTTTTTACAAAAACTATAACACTTTATATTTGTTGTGATATAAAGTTGCTTAAAAAGAGTAATTATATACACATAAGAGACTCTAAATTCTGTAATAAAAAGTGATTTAAATATGAAAGTTAAAACATGTTTAACATTATACAGAAGATACACAAAATATTTTAGTTAAATATTTTCAAAACTTTTTTAGTAATTGCTGTGTGTGTCCCCGTTTGAGAATTTTCAAAAAAACACATTTCGAGTAAAACGCATTTTAATCTGGCTTAAAGTAATGACAACTGCTTTTACTGAAGCACTTGTAGATTTTGTTCTAGTGAACGGAAAATAATAAGTTTTGTATTTTTATAAAGCTGGCCTATAAAATAAAATCATAAAGAAATTGTCAGTTTTGGGGAAAATACACAATTTGAGGGTAGTCGGATACTTTAATATCAGAATTAGATTATTTTTTTCAATGCTTTTCAAAAAGAAATTTCAACTCTAATAAATATCCGTTTCAATAAAAGTAGAATTATGAAAGGAAATTATATTCAATCTGAATTATTTCTTTTTTTATATAAATGCATTTCTATACACGTTATTCTAGTCGCATAGTTGAAGATATTCTTAAATTTTTCTTTTATAGTTGAGATTTTATCAAGTCTCGGAAATGCCAATTAGGAAACTTTTCTAATCAGATACTTCCTGATTCTTCAGGGACTTGATTGTAAGACAAGAGGCTTCTGCCGCTAGCGTTCGAAACAAAGATTACCCAAGTCATGAATCATCATAAAATCTGAGCGTTTTTCTGGCGCGTTTCTCTATTATCAGAGAAATAAAAGTGAATGAGAATGAAGTTATAGAAAAGCGATAACGTTTTCAGAAGTAGGGGAAAAAAGCTCATCCCTCAGTGTAAAATATGATGACGTGCAATACAACAGCGGAACTGGAAAGTCAGTTATGATGCAATAACTGAGGGTAGGTAAAGTTAAAAAGGTTAAAAAGTTTCAAAAGTAATTTTGATTGAATCATTTTTTCATGAATAAATCTGTTGAGTTTTTGACATAGATTAAATTAATAGCATACACAGATTGATTAATAATTGATGAAATTTCTGTTTAAAAATAAAAACATTGATGGTGGTATTGAAAGCGATTATTTTTAATGAAACGTCTATTTTTTTCCAACAATGAATTTTATTTTCTTCATAGTTTTTAAGTCACTTGCAGTCAAATAAAGCATTAAAAACATATTGATGAAAAAATTAATGAAAAAAATTATGGAAGTATAGATCCCAAGCGTATTTATAAGATAAAATTAAAATCTTTCATATATTCCCATCTTAAGATCTAGTCTTAGAATTTTATATATATGAGGATTTATCAGAAAAAAATATCACTGGATGAATATAGAAATACTTATTAACATTAGACAGTAAATACAAAATCGGATTTAGAGGCATACGTGTCTATCACATTTCGACATAATCACTAAGTATATTTAGACATTTTTCAGAACGCAGAATCAACTTGTTTAACCCATCTTGGTAGAAATCTTGTCCCTGTTCATACTGAGCCAGATCTCAGTGGATGCTTTCACAACACTGTCTTGGAATATCGCAGCACATCAGAAATGATATGCTTCACGCTACCATATCTCAATCCCAGAACTGACAAGATTTCACTCACAAGTTACCGTCAATCATTTTGAAACATTTCTTCAATTCGTGTCGTTTTGATTTCTGCCTTTGAAGAACTTGACCAGGTGCTCTCTGTCATATTGCATCTTTTGACATCATGTCTGCCTGATTGAAAAGAGTGACACCATTTCGATACATGTTGCCTGCTCATTCTGGTTTGCTCTCTCAAATATGGACACATTTGCCCAATTGCCACAATTTTCCGATAAAAATCGAATCACGGGCACACTTCGAAACGTGACGAATTTCCTAAGGTCATTTCAATCGTTCTGAACTTTCCGGTAACTTTCAATACCTGTCCAACAAATTAGCCGTATGACAAGTACTGCCATTTATCTCCACTCTGGGGAAATTCAATTTCTCCACATAATGTATATTTCAAATGCGGCCACTTGTAACTTTTTTCTGATTATCCCCCCTATATAGATCTGATGGTAATTGTGTACTTTTATGGGATGACAAATGGTATCAATTTACAATAAATTCACAAGACACTAAATCAAAACAACTTCTCAGTAGACTGCATGAACTTTATGTATTTCTCATGCAATGTAGTACGGTAAAACTAAAAAAAAAAACGTGTGGTTAACACCACGTCACGCGTCTATCTCTCCCTTCAAACCATTCATATTCCCTTTGTTTCCTTCAGAGCTGTGACCTCACACTTTGTGGTGGTGAAGGGACTGTCCATTGTGGGGAGTCCCACTCTGTACTGGAAAGATCGTTGAGTCAAAATATTGTAAACATCTACTTGTTATGACTTAACAATTACTTATTTCAAGACTGGAAATACTGAATGTTTTGATTTGACTAAAACCATTGCTTATATATAACTCAGTGATCTTCAAACATTTTCGATTCAAGGAACCTTTAGAGCTATATGACGTTTTCACGTATAATTTCTTTCAACACGTTTAAAGAAATATGCTTTAAAGTAATATTTAAAGTAGATCAACTTGTGTTATAGGTACATTATGTAAAGACAATTATATAAAAAAGGTATTGTACAATGCTATTCAAAAATTTTAATGAAATATTTTAAAGTAATTTACTTATTAAAAATAATAATTTATGATCCAAATTTCATCTGCCAAACCGGTATATTTTGAAACTGAGATATGCGCTTGTATTTTTTTACGCAAACTGTCAAAGTTTAGGTCTATTGAAATTACCTGTAGTCACAATTCATTCTACTTTTAATTTACTTTTATATTTTGCTCATACGTTGAAAAATAATTTTACTTAATGCATTGTTCTGAATGGTCTTAAGATGTTTATAACTGGGAGAGAAATTCAGTGTATTCTGCAAGAATTTTCAACATAAATTTTAGAAGCTTTTTTTTTTTTTTTTGCTTAAATTTATATTTTAACGTCAAATCTGTTGGAATGTCGATAAGCTGTTCCTTCTCATTTATTACAAGTGTTTATTTTTCCTTCAAATGAAAAAAAATAGCATTTGTTATTAGAAAACTATTTAAACTTTCAAAATAATGTATTAGGAAGTACAAAATTATTTCTTGGAATTCGTAATTTTAAACAACAGAATATCCCCAATCTTGTAGGTATTTTAGGATTTAAATGACGGGGTTGGTTATTTCTGGAGAAAAAAAAACTTTATAGCGAATATTAACCCCTTTTGTATACACGTATTTAGGAATTTTCTTTTCGATTTTTTATTATGACTCATAGAATCCCTGGGCATGACTCATGGAACTCCAGAATTCCATAGAGCACAGTTTGAAGGTCATTTTTTTAAATTTAAGTTCAGGGTGTTTAAAAATGAATATCGGAGTTTTAACGCTTTATAATACTTATTACGTTTCACTTATTAGTATAATGCATGCATCGAATGAAAGACCAATGAACAGTTTTGTTTGAGGGCATGTGTGTACATGCACGTGAAACGTATGTTTATTTTTTTCCCCTTTCCAGCTGATCAGCGCACTAGTAGAAAAATTGCGAACACTCACACAAAAAGCGTGTTGTTGTTGTGTGTTCCCCACATTTGCAAAAATATAATCTGCTATTAGTGTGCAACAAGGGTTCCGGTGGACACCTCAGTGGATAGTTGTACACTCATAATTCGCACCTGGATCTAAGAAAATTCTTACAAAGTGATAGAATCGCAACTAGACTCACCTAAATTGAGTTTTTTTTTGTGCCATATCTCGATGTAAAGTGTATGGGCCTTTCGTTTGCGGAGAACCAATTGTAACAGGTTCTGCCTATCTTGCTGCTCTACAACTATAGCTATTTCCTCAATTGAAGAAAGTGAATCAGATAACTTCATTTGGCAGCAAGTAGGTGCACCAGCTGATTGGCATCTCACAGTACGTGATTGGTGGAACATCACTGCACACGACAATGAATTTTCCGCAAAGAGCCTCTCGATAAAGTTTGTTTCGCATGGCCTCCACTTTCACCCGATCAGACGCCATGTCATTTTTATCTTGGGGGTCCATTACGGTTTGTATGAGCGTATCTCCGTTACCAGCTGTCCTTCCAGACTTAAGACACATGACTGAAGCAGCTGTTGCAAGAAATACCTCAGACACACTAAACAAAGTTTGGGATGAACTCGCCTGTTGGCTTGATGTGTACCGTGTGACAAATGGAGATCAAATTGAACATTTGTTGGCTTCTAAGTAACTGTTTCAGTTACCCTTTAATTTGATGCATGAATGGTACTTGTAAGTTATGTGTAATAAATACTATAAAACATTAAACCTCCGATATTCATTTAGAAACACCCGGTATATTGATGCGATGAAGATATGTGTGTGTGAACTCAGATTAAATTATACTAGATAATCGCGATACGAGCTTTTTGATTATATTTGATCGATAGTTTTTTATAAGAACATAAGATGTAATCCAAATTCAGAAATTTTTATGATTTGTGAACAAATATGTTCAGTAAATTTTATAATTAAAAAAAAAATGCTAGGGGTATTCTTTGTTTGCCAGACAGAGGGCTAACTCCCGTTGTACAAATTTACAACTGTTTAATCTCATTGTTCAAATTGTAAACCTGTAATTAACATGTATTATGTGATTTTATTTCTTTGTTCCTTTTTTTCGTAAAATTCGTTCTTGGAGATTCTCTTCAGTTAAATTCATCAACTGAAGCTGTTCCACCACAAAATTTTCATTGATAAACCTGTGGCTCTTGCAAATTCCTGGAAGTTGAGTATTTAGTTCCCTTAACTGTTAATAAGTCTTTGCATGAGACAACGCCTTTCTTGCCATGCAGTAATTCCAGTTCTAGGCACGATTTGCTTACGACACATACGAAATCGAGGCGAGTTACCTTACATGATAGCATTGTAGTGGTAGAATGTTATGAATTTACTACAGTATCATGAAAAAACTGTTTATATATAGAGAAATAGTGTTTTAAAATTCTTTAAAACAGTGTGCTAACTTTTTTTCTTCAACAAATCTATAGTTACTTTAAATACATATAAACAACCATAAACCAACCTTAATACATATAAACAACCATAAACCACCTTAATACATATAAACAACCTTTAATACATATACAACCATTATTTGTTTTGAAATTGGTAGAAAAGATGTAGGAAACTCTTTAATACAAATGTGCAAATGTATATGGATGGATTAATAACTCAGTTCTCAATGTATGATTTCATGCAAACCATAGAATGTGAATTGTACCGTATGTATAATACTTTAAATTTTTATATCAAAAATCCATTGATTTTCTTATATAAAATTTTATAAGGATTATTTAAAACAAAAGGGAGACATTTTTTTAAAAACATTAGAGGGAAAATGTAATTTTCTAATGTTTATTCTAAAATCTATGTAAATTATTTATGTGTAAATAATAAAACATTTTCAGTGTGATACATTTAAGTAAGAAAATTATGAAATTTTCTCGCTAAAGTGTTGTGAAATATATGCATTTAAAGCTGTGGGGAAAAGGAACGAAAAAAACTTAGAAAAAATCACGTGTTCATGTTCGCAATTAAATTCTCATAAACCCAGTCAACAAATTTCCATATTTTTTTTATTTGTAATTTTTCTTTCAAAAAATTAAAACAATCTCTATTTTTTAACATAATAAACATATATTTTCTTCATGCTTTAATAATTATGTACGATGCATGTATTTCATGAGCATTATTTTTTTTGTAATATGATTAATTTATGCCAGTTTTATTAAAGACATATTTTTGCCCATCTCAAATTAACGATTATCAATTATTAGATTTATTTTTTGGCAATTAATTAAAAATATAAGCTGCAATTTTAAATAGTGTTTCTAGAAAAAAACATACTTTCTGCTTCAATTTATTTCTTACTACCCATCTTTGTGTCTGTCGGTTAGATCTTAAAATAAGCCCTGCTTCTCACGTCTAAATAACACGAAATTGACCACATTTACGTCATGTTTCCCACATTTTGATAAAAGAACTTCCCACACATCGTGCTGAAAACTTATGAGACTTGGCGAGAATTGTAGATAGATTGGATTTCCGAAAAAAAAGAAGGAAATGAAAGTCTCCATAGAAAAATAACTAAACGATAGAAGAAAGACATTTATGCCATGTATCCATCTTCTTTTCTGATTTGTAGTCGGATGAGGAAGTCCATATGCTATAGTTGACTCTTACATGTTACTCTTGGGATGCCTCTTTCTGAAGGGCAAGTGAGACATTTTTCAAGATTACTCTGTCAGAGTTTTCTATTGAAAAAATTACATATCAAGACAATTTTTAAAATGATTGTCATGATTTTATAGCTCAAATAAACGTTGACTTTGGCACATGATCAAAAAAAGCGTTGTTCTGGAGAATTTCATTAAGAGCGTAGGAACTTAGCCAACGTCAAACTAAGTTTTTTCTTGACTTTTACGCAGAAAATTGCTTCAGGTTGTGAACGATAAAAAAACAGCATTTAACCAAGAGATAATTAAGTATCTCAAGTTTATTTAATGCATTAAATTTTTATAACTGTAAGTGTGGTTGACTTTCTTATTTATTTAAGCTTAGTATTTTTTTTTTCGTAAAAAAAATGTAATGACTTGTTTTATTGTTATGTTTTTTAATGTTTCATGTTCACAGCTCATAATTAGGATATAGTAAAATTTAAGTAACTAGGCATTGATTATGAACTTGAAGCTTATTTTCTTCTCTTGTAGAGATTTCTATTTTCATTGACTTATAAAATATTCACTTAGCTTCTTTAATATTCTTTAGTGCATTAACCCTAAGAAAATTATTCCAAAAGTTATTCGTTATTGTTAATGTATGTGCTCATCTCTTTTCACCAAAGTATGCCATACATATTATACTATAGTTATTTACAGCAAAATCCTATTATTTTTCGTATTTATTTATAAATTTAATGTAACTTTATGAATTATTTTCTCAAAATTTTAAGCACCATTTATATCAAATTAATTTAGTATTACTACCACCACAGTAATTTGAAACAATAAGTATAACTTTGGACACAATCTCTAATGTAATTCATATGATTCTAATTAACTTAATTTTAACTTACATTTTAATAATCCACTTTTACAATGAATAATTAAATCCCATTAAATATTTAATAATTTTAATAAACGCTAAACATTTTCTTTTATCTTCATTTTCACAAATAATGCAAGAATTATTTGAGTACCTTAAGATAAAGTACTAGCTTGATCCTGAATATATTTATGAAATGGGCAAACGGGTCATTTGTTAGAATATTTGAATATGTTGCCTTTATTCAGATCTCAATCATGATCTTCTAAGTTTTCCTAGATTCGATTACATTCATCTTACTACACGCCTATAAAGGACTTTAAAAATGACATTTTAACCATTTCTAAAAGTAATTTCGTATTTTTAAACTATAAAGATAAGCATGTATTGTACTATAACTGAAATTCTGCATCCTCCAAGAGCATCAAAAGACGAAAATTATTGGTCAACCAACAATGGACATAAAATGCTCCAATATGTTGCTTATGCCACACCTGATCGACAATAACATCAAATCAAGGTCCATGAAATTCTTTGCGGCTAAGGGCTAGAATTTTACGCCTGTCGTTTAGCCTAAGCTTTGAGAAACCATTAACGTGACCGCATGATTTTGCACGGTAAAACACGATAGATGGCGACGCCATTCGGACCCACTGATTTAACGAGCACGTACTCAATGTGTCCTCGGTGGATATTTGGTGGCATTGGGCATCGATCCCAGGGCTTCCGATCTGGAGACCGATGCTCTAACCACTAGGCTACTCACGGCCATGGTCAAATCTTCCATAGGGCAACAGACTATATATACATATATTAAGATATAAAAATAGATATATAGATATTTTAAAAATAAGAAATTACCTTTAAGAGAATATAACGATTTAATTTACAGTTTTCTACTCAATGCCTAAATTACAATCTAAAATTTTTTAAATCATCAATGCGCTTTTACAATCAGTAGATGAGTTTAAATTACTCAATTTTTCTGTATTTCTTTTTGCCAAGCAAGTATACATTTCTTACCTATAATGATCTGCAATGTCACACATGTATGCAATAACGTGTATACTAGGGTGAATGAAAAATCGGAAATTTATAACTTACCTATACGGAAAAGATGTTCAATGGTATACAGTAGTATTCTTAAAACTGTTTGAACTAACGGAACCCCTAGAACTTGAAGGTGTTTTCGAAGAACCCGTAGAAATAGAAAGTGCTTCCGTGGAACCCTATTCCACATATCCATATTTCGCAGAATGTATCTCAAAATGATATTTAAAGTAGATTAACATGTTATAGATACTTTATAAAAAGGAGATTAAAAATTATTGCCTTTATATGTTATTAAAAATTCTAATCTAATTTTTTTAATATAATTTACTCATTAATAATAATAATTTGTGGTCTAAGGGTTACCTACTCACGTAATAGTTCGTAACTGGGATATGTGTGCTTGCCTTTTTTCATACAAATTATCGGTCAATCGCATAAAATATTCCGAGTTTAAATGTTTTTCATACTTTGTTTTTGTAGCCTCTCCGTTAAGAAATATATTTCCCTTAATCATAATGTACTAAATGACATTTAAATATTTATAGATGTGTAAGAAATACTGTGATTTTGCATGAATTGCAACCTAAAATTCAGGAGCTTTTCCTGCTTAAATTTAGATTTTAATATGGAATCTCTGTTGATAAATTCTTCCTCTCCTTCATTATAGGTATTTCTTTCCTCAAATACAAACAGGTATATTTTCCATTAGAAAACTATTTAGTTTTGAAAGACATTGACCTAACTAACGAGTAAAAAAACAATAGAATATTCACAATCTAGTAGGTAATATATATATATATATATATATATATATAAAGATAAAACTCTCTCTTATTAATATTATTTTATTTTATTATAATGAAAATTTAAAAAGTGTTGCAAAATAAAATTACTATATATAAATGAAATTTTCGGTTTTAATTAATAGGATGAGCTTTATATATAGTAACAATACAAACTTTATAGAGAACGTTAATACATTTTGCTTACAAATTTATAAGTTTCTTTTTGATTTTTTATTGTGACTCGCGTGGAACCCCAGGGACACAGTTTGAAGACCACTGGTATACAGCAACGTCTCTGAATCTTTGGGGCCCTCCTCCCAAGGAGGGTGTAATAACACTACGTTGGGTACGTGAGCATATCAAAAAGTCTAAAATAAAGGATTATTTTAAAACAATTTTAATGTACTGAAAGGAGGGAAAACCAAATACATTCTGACCTATAAAAAGTAACATAATTCTTTTATCCTATAACTTAAAATATTTATTATTTATAAAAATTACACATAAAAATATAATGCTTATATTGATAATTTGTACAGTTTATAATTAAGTTAGTAGGACTGATTTAGTGTCACCGCACATTTTTTAAAAAATCAATACATTGTCATTGTGTGGGGGAGGTGCGATAGAAATTACGATTGTACAAATGCACAAATTGTACAAACGGCTCAAAATACCGGTATCCAGTATCCCTCTATACCGGTATTGCAATCCCAACATACAACAAATGTAATTAACATAGAATTCTATTTTTAGCATTAGCTCGTAAAAACATTATTTTTGTTAAAATATTTCGCACTTTATTTTCTTCTTTACTCTTCTTTGCGCATTAAAAAACATGCATATTCTGAACTATTGGTTTTGACATGTAATAATAGTATAACTATCGTATTTATAAGAACTGCTAAGGCCATTTTGGAGAAAATTTGAATACAAAAGTCCTCAAAGTAAATTTAATTAGAAATATAATATTCTATTGCCACCCATTAAAGTACATCCCATGCTCCTTTTCACACTATCAGATATGTTTTTATTTACATTAATAAATCTTACCATGTTTCTATTAATTAATAATTAATTCTAATGAAGTTAAATTCAGAATACTTCGTAGAAAGAATAATAGTGTTAATGCCGACATTATGTTGTGTAAGGAGTTAATGGATTCTTCATTTTCAGAATATCATTAACTTTTTTAATCAGATATATCTTTTCAAGGAACCTTTTCAGGAGCAACCTTGATGCGTAAGCAGTTTTCTTTTTATAATAATTGTTCTTTCAGTAATTACAACTAAATATTGTATTAATCTTTATCATTTTTAATTATTTCATTTTGTTTATAATATTCCTTCTTTAACTATGGCCTTAATTTTCTTCTGATTAACACCTTCTTTTATTTTCACATTAAAACTTTCGATTCGTGACTGTAGCTGAAAAACTCTTTTCTACAGGACATTTTCCTCAACTATTTGAAATCATTCAATGATTTTCGAAAGGAATATTATAATTGAATCATTTAGTTAAATAATAAGTTCTCTACCAGCGTTGTTGGGCTGCACTCATTGTGGACTGCTTTATATTCTTATGTAACACTTCAGCAAATTATTCTTATTTTTTTTCTACTTATTATGATGAGTACATGATAGAGATTTCTCTAAGGTTCCACGTAAATGTATAACCGATACCTTAATTAGTTCTCATATTTTTTGGCGTTGAATCAAAATTAAGCGTCATGGTTCGGGTTGTAACATACGAAACCTACTCTCGTACCCAGTTAGAGGTGTGGTAGGAAGGGAAAGATGACTCGCCATAATACTTTGCAACAATTTATTCAGCACACTAATTATCAACAGACGCAATTCAAGTATTCAAACAAGATGAGATTTTCCGATTAACTACAAGAGGGGATTTAACTACAAGATAAGCGAATTATTAAAAGACTCCCATTAAATTGAACTTCCTTTTATGGATCAATCCACTACTCTAATGTTTGAGTTACAATTTAGCTATGGTGACCAATCATCATTTAAATATCTTCATCTATTGAATGCCCGAAACACGCTATCAATATTTACTAATACCTGATTGATATATGCCTTTCCTTGTCGTCAGCTGCTTTATATTTCAATCTCCAGGTAACTCCGTCTATCCCTCTATTCATCTATATATCCCACTAGCTAGAAACCCTATACTATATATAACTGACCTAATGTGCATATCATGGTTTCTTCTACCAAAAGGCTTGGTTGTGATTGACAGCCCAAAGATTTCCCACGAAGATTAGTTGAAGGACGCGCATAGATCCGTCACAGGGTGTGTTACGTTCAATATATTTTGTCGGTTCCAGTCAGCAAACGTGCTCGGATCAACGATACCGGCTTAGTTTTGAACTGGAAACTTTTGAAGCGCGTTTTTTTATTTATTTCCTTAAGTAAAAAATGCATGCACACTTTTTCCCGTGAAGTTTTATTTTATTCATTTAAATATTACTGTCATGCAGCCCATTTCCACTCAATTCCAGCGAGTGAAAGAAAAAAGAGAAACACAAGCAGAAGTAATTGGAAAAAAGTTTATTATTATGTAGGCTATTGAAGATAAGATGAAACGAAACATGGGATATACTTTTTGATTAAGTAGAAAGAACATTTAAGAACAAACTGTATCAAACGAATTAAAAACAAAATTTTAGGGAAGTTAATTGGCGAGAAAGATGTCAGTAATGTAGTCTATATTCGTGATGACAATTAAGATATTAAAATAAAAAAAAATCAATAGCTTTAAAGAAGTACGGACTCTCTCTTTTGTTTTAATCAGATAATTATATGATACATACATATATATGATATAACCTCCATAAGTAATTTGTATATAATATTTTTAAAAATTAGACTATTTGACATTTGAATCGTATATACTCATATATAAATATATAAAAATGCATAATTAACTAAGCATTGTCCTTTACAAAAAAAAAACGGATGAAATAAACAACTCCAACAAATATGGGCACGGAAAAGAAGTACTTAACGTCCGTATGCAAACATTTCGTAAAAGGAAGTGTAGTACATCTAAACAATTGGATTTCCTTTCCAGATAAAATCAAATGTATCCACTTCTATCGTGTATCCATAAATACACACACCCAATTATTTTTTTTAATATTTGTATGAGTGAGAATTAGAGTTATATTGATGCCGTACTATAAAGCAGCACAAGGGCTATTGGCGATGGACATAGTAGTTTTGAACCATGGCACCTGAGCTGCCATCCCCTTCTCCTATTTTACACACAATAACAACGGGGGCATGTTTGTGCCTCGACAGATTTAACGTTCAGTGGAACTTGACTCTAACTCATGACACGCCAGCCACGAGCTTGTGACCTTGACCACTAGGTTACTGCAGCCGCAATTGTAGTTTGAAATTATCGCATAAATTAAGAAACAACTTAGTACTAGCAAAATTATAATGCAGAATGACTCTTTAAATTATCATCATATTTCCGTGGTCCCGCTATCTTATTTTTTCAATAACTTTCATAAGAGCAAAGCATTTTATAAGCAAGATATCCTCTCTCTAAAACTATCGTATTTCTAAAGTTACAAATAGTTAACTTTCAGGAGATGGCTTGTTTTGTGAAGAAACTGCTCCTTAGGATGGATTTCCGTCTATGCTGCCTTCCCTTTTTCCATCAATGATTGCCGCTACCATTTGTCATGGACGATG